>JYJE01004412.1:1268-72703 GCA_000983655.1 Zymoseptoria brevis | reverse complement strand
ATTCCTTATCTTTATAGACCTTCGGTCGCGTTAATAGCTCCTATCTTACTAGTATCCTACGGAAGGTACGAGGCTCTATATTTACGTTCTTCTCTTCCCTTAGCTATACGATAATACCTTCGTAAGTCTATTCGGAGACTCTAAGTAAGAGCTCGATCTTAGCTCGGAGGTAGTCGATATTAAGGGCGGTTCGTAGTATAGCGACGGCGACGGCGGTAAGGGTAGTAAGGGTAGTAAGTATATTAAAAGGAAGAAGAAGGACTACGAGCAAGGCAGGTAGATAGTTGCGAGCGCTGAATAAGCAGTTAACTATGTAGAACTATCCACCAAGAAATAAGAATTGAGGTAGTGACCTAAATGTCACCATGGGCCGCGATCTGTAGCCGCGAACCCCTCCCCCGCCTTTCTATGTTGGCATACGGTTTGATTCGGTCGACCCAAGATGGAGACTTCGGACCCGCCGTGGAGTATATGTTGAGGCCATGGCCTCGGACAGGGAGGGGTAAGGAAGATTGCTCTTCTTGAGATCATTATACATCTTCCATTCCTCACAAGACTTCACAATTAAACGCAAACTTTCCCGTTCGCAGAGCCTGGCCTATCGAATCAAGTCTTCGCCATACAAGATGGGGTCCGTTGGAGAGCCAGACGTTCCTTATACGTGAGTGGAACAGCGTTGTAGCACAGCAGACGGCAGACTGACCATATCATTCAGGGACGTGCTCCTCGTTGGAGCAGGATTCGCTACATACACTCTTCTCAACAGACTCCGCAAGTTGGGACTTTCGGTCTCCATCTACGAGAAGGGTGCTGCTGCTGGCGGTATCTGGTACTGGTGAGTAGCAATCAGGACGACGGCTTGACTACTGTTGCTTCTGTCGAGGCTAACTTGACTATAGGAACTGCTACCCAGGTGCTCGCGTCGATTCGGATACCCCGATCTACCAGCTCTTCGACAAGGAGCTCTGGGAGGACTTCACCTACAAAGAACGTTACCCCGGCGGCCCGGAGCTCAGGAGATACTTTGAGCATGTCGACAAGAAGTGGGGCGTGAGCAAGCACACGTAAGTCATACTCGAACTTCTGGGCCTATTGGCTATGCTGACCATTCCCAGTACATACAACAAGTGCGTGGAGCACGCCAACTTTGAGGAGAAGACGAACACCTGGTTGATCGAGTGTACCGACGAGACAACCATCCGATGCCGCTGGTTCATGCCCAACATTGGATTCGCTTCCAAGCATTACTCCCCTCCCTTCCCTGGCTTGAGCAACTTCAAGGGTGACGTATTCCACACGGCGAAATGGCCACAGCACAATGTCAGCCTAAAGGGCAAGCGTGTTGCGGTCGTTGGTACCGGAGCTTCCGGCATCCAGACTATCCAAGAGATCGGTCCCAAGGTGAAGCACCTCACCGTCTACCAGCGAACTCCCAACATGTGCCTGCCAATGAATCAGCACCCATTGGATCAAGAGGAGGAAGAGAGGAAGAAGAAGGACGGAACATACGAGAAGCTCATCAACGACACCCGCAGCACGTTTGCTGGCTTCACCTACGACTTTGCCGAGAAGAACACATTCGACGATACCCCAGAGCAGAGAGAGCAGTTCTATGAAAAGGTACGTATGTGGGCACTCTCTTGAGGTGAGCATTGCTAACTCAAGACACAGCTATGGCAAGAGGGCGGCTTCCGATACTGGCTCAGCACCTACAAGGACATGCTCTTCGACAACGAAGCCAACATGGAGGCATACAAGTTCTGGAGGAAGAAGGTCCTCGCACGCGTCAAGGATGAGGAGAAGCAGAAAATCCTTGCGCCGGAGGTCCCACCTCATCCATGGGGAACCAAGCGCCCCAGTCTCGAGCAGCGCTTCTACGAGGTCGTTGATGCGGACAATGTGAACATCATCGATGTCAACGAGAACCCCATCGAGGACGTCAAGGCTGAGGGTCTCGTCACGCCCAAGGGCCTGCAGGAGATCGATATCTTGATCCTCGCTACCGGCTTTGACTCGGTCACCGGCTCGCTTGGTCAGCTCAACATCCAGGACAACAAGGGCCAGACCATTGCTGACCACTGGAAGGATGGATGCAAGACATCCATGGGGTGAGTTGTGAATAAGAAATCTCCGTGGAGGTTTCTATCGCCGCATACATGCTGACCTGTGTACAGAATTGCCATTCCCGGCTTCCCCAACATGTTCTTCTGCTACGGTCCACAGGCACCTACTGCCTTCTCCAACGGACCTAGCTGCACCCAGTTCCAGGCCGAGTGGATCGAGGAGTTGATGAAGCGAGTTCAGAAGGATGGTATCACCCGTGTTGAGGCTACCGACGAAGCTGAGGCCGACTGGTGCAAGAGGGTGAGCTATAAGCCTCGTCAATCTCCAAATAGAACACCTCGCTGACAGTATTCACAGATGAACGAGAAGTGGGACGCCTCCCTCTTCCCACAGGCCAAGTCCTGGTACCAGGGTGCCAACATTCCCGGCCGCAAGGTCGAGCCTCTCAACTGGTCCGGCGGCATGGTCGAGTACGTCGACTCCCTACACAAGAGCTTGGAGAACGACTACCAAGGCTGGAAGATCCAGAAGGAGACCAAGGCTTAGGTGGAGAGTCTGATGATGAGAATGTTCACGATTTGAAATGTTGTATATGTTGTTTCGATTCTCTTTCCGGATGTTGGCTTAGAATGCTAAGATTAGATCCACAACAACGAGTGCTGTAAAGTTCGCTTGATGTGCCGTTGAATAGTGAAGCTGTGTCTCATCACCAGAAGGGTGTCCTCTGCGTGGACGAGGGCGTGCAGGTTGACTGGTATATGCCATGGAGCGATGGTAAGATTGGTAGGGCATAATGAATGGGCTTACCGATGAGGTAGCAGATGTGCTATACAGTCGAACAGCCAAGTTGGCAAGACTTGCCGATCAATCGTACAGTCCCAGATGGCAAGACAGGAGATATTGTCGGAGTTGTTGCACTCCTCAAGTCCTCAAGTCTTGGCGTTGGGGGCATCGTCACTCGGTGCCTGCCTGCCTGCAGCTTCACGCGTGCTCCGGCTTGTGAAGCTCCGATCGGCGACAACTCAACTTCCATCAACCAAACAACCACGACCATCAACCACGACCATCAACCACGACCATCATCCCACCCGCAATACATCAACGCCATCAAACCGACGAATCTCACTACGACACACAGATACCACACGAACGCCTGCCAGCCACAGTAATCACTCCGCGCCCCTCACCATCATGGTCCGTCCCTCTGCCTCAACTCCACCTCATCATCACACGGCTAACACCCACCTCACAGTCTCTCCGCATCGTTCCATCAACCGCACACTCCACCCTCACATCACCCTCTCTCGGCGCACCCTCTGCTCCCGGCGTCCACGATACCCTCCGCTCCAACCTCGCCCTCAGCACGCCTGCGCCCAAATCCACCACCTTCTCGTCCGCCGACATCTCTTCCGCACACCCTCTCGAATCCCGCCTGGCCAACTGGCGCGCCCAGCAAGAAGGTCTCAAGATGTCGCTCTTGCGTCGTCAGTTCGGCATCGCGGAGCCCGTGAAGCGTCAGATGGAGTTGAGCATTGTGCGCGCTGGCGAGTGGCGGCCAGCCATGCTCCAGGGAGGTGGAACTGCTGGTCTGCACGCGGATATCTTGTCTGGTAGAGATACGGAGATGGGATGGGAGGATGTGTTCACTGGTGAAGAGATGAAGGAGATGCCCGACTTCCACACGGAGATGGAGGGACGTTTCAGGATGAACTGGTAGACGGGATCGCTGGTCGGAGGATGAAGAAGTGTCACGATACGGATGGAACGTTGAGGAGTCCCTCTCATCGAGGGAGGTTGCGGAGGATGGCCTTTGCTGTACAACACCACGGCCGAGAGACGGCGGACTGCGAAGGTGATCCGTCTCTTGCTTTCGGCTGCATTCACCATGTGCATTAGTACGAATAGAGTCCAATTCAGTGTTGCACATCTTGCACGTCTTGCACTCCCTTTTTCTGGCATCACAACGTCAGTCTCCACATCAAATTACAAGGGGATCGGAAGCGATAAGTCGTGGATGGATCAATTCATCATGGAATACGAGACTCCGATATCTATGCTCAGTCGCTATACTAACGCCGCCCAAACCCATGCCCAATTGAAATGACCGCTTCGCAAATACGCGGGTGGAAGAAACGCAGCGCCGCTGTTAGGCGCTTTCGTCGTCTTGCTCTTCTTTTCACTGCGTCCGCACCTCAGCACTTCCATGCCGTCTGTGAGACCAGCTGGATTCTTACACGTACCTCACTCTTGCCAGCGCCGAATTGCTCCGACTGCCCATATATCTCAGACTGACAGACTCCGCCTACTCAAATCATTGCCCACGCTCATTGAACAACACAACGGCACCCAGCTCCACTATCCTCCCCGTCTTGTGCTCGCAAAACACCACCCTTACCGGTGCTCTTCGCCGCAGCATCATCATCGTCAATCAAGTCGGCGGGTTTCACAGTCATATGAACCACATTCGTAGTATCCATCTTGAACGGAAAGTCTGCAGCAAGAAGACACACCTCAGTCAGCACATTGTCACTCCCACGCCACGTCTCTTTCCACATATCCGCTCACCTTTCAAAACACCCTTATCCTCAATCATTCTCCCCATCAAAATCAACCGTATGCTGCTCGGACTCGCCGGTCGTGGGTCCCACTCATTCCTCCAATCCGTCCAGATGAGTTCTTTCAGCTGGTAGCCACTCAACTCCCTCGGGTCGAAGTCGCCGCCCGTCGTCCGTGCCTCGACTTTGCGGTTGCGCAGATATCTTTCGTCGACTTTGTATGGATGCCTCGCGCCAGTCGTGAGCATGAGGGAGATGTTGAGGGTTGGGCCTGTTGGCGCTGAGGTTGGATGTGCGATTGGTGCATCGGTAGCGGGTCCCAGGGCTTCGGTCTGTGTTCGAGTGAGCTGCAGAGAGCTTGAAGGCACGTCGAGAGATGTTGATGTGGGTGCGGGCGTCCTGTCCGGTAGGGGTATGGCTGGGTCGTTCATATCGACGACCGCGGCGGCTCCTGCGGTGGTATGAGGCTGTTCTACTCGAGCCGTTTCGACACCCACGTTCGTCGACGGAGCGGCGCCTGCGACTGTGTCCGCCTCTGGCTGCGAGGCCATGTTGAAACTGCGCTTATCCTTATTCACCAGCTAACGCCTCTTTCCTGGTCTGAAACGTCCTCGAGCTTCACAATGCCTCGAGTCGAGAGCGTTTGAGCCCTGACACTCGCGCTTGTCTGGTTTCCGAGTAATGCTCCAGCCAGAGGGTTGGATATGAGAGCTGCTGCGTCTGGTTTTGTAGATTCCGTGGCCGCTGCTGCTGATTGCCAGCAGGTCAGTACTGGTATCGCGAACGGATTGTTGGAAGTGAAGCGAGTGGTGAGCGGTGAGCGGTCCAGCGCGCTTCAAAGTCGAGAAAGAATAGCAATCTCAGCAAAGTGCAAAAACACCACAAACCACCGGCGCAGACAAGAAATGTGGAAGAGTGATGATGTTCGAGTGAGGGCGCGAGTGGAGGATCCTCGAGGTTGGACGCCGTGCCAAAATGACGCTGCAGTTATCGGCGATAAGTCCGGACGATCCGATATGAAAGAGACTCTCGTTTTGATTACACCACCACTACGATTTGAACGGGCACTAGAAACAGCAAGCACACGCGAACGCGTTGATCGACTCGTATCTTCCACTCGCCATGTTTGGAACCGTCGTGTCGCCACTTCACCACAAGGGCCAAGTGCGACGACGAATGGCCAAGAGTACCAAGTGCAGCCCTCAACATGTGCCTTCGGTTGAGAGAGGCTGGAAGTAATGCCGTCGCATGAGGAGTTGACAGAACGAAGTCGCTGGAAGCATCTTTCTCGTCCTCGACGGACTGGTCTCTCAGACTGTGCACGCAGCTGCAACTTGACAGATTCTCTCGACAATCGAGAGGACATGCATACCACGCCGAGCCGTAGTGTCTTGGACAGAGAGCTTTCCCAGCAATGTGCCTCAAGGCGAAGATCGGTCTTTGCGCCTCTGTGCGCCTCGACATCCTCACTGGCTGCGTGATTCCTTGCTCGCCTTCTCCTTCTCCTCACTCTTCATCACTATCCTCCTCCATGCCCATATCCTCCATCTCATCAATCAGCTGGTCCATCGGAATCTCCAAACCATCATCCTCTCCATCGTCCGTCTCCATCTCACTGATAGCATCAAGCTCCCGTTGCTGCTTGTACATGTTCATGCCAGCTCTCAACTCAGGATCAGCCTCCAGATCCTGCAAGAACTGCTCGTAGTCAATCTCATCCCGGTCTTGATCTTGCTTCCTCGGCTTCATGTCACCCTCCTCACGCGCCATGCGCTTCAGCTTCCAGTTGCGTGTGTTGGCGCTCTTCTTCTTGCGGCGCTCGTAGTGCTTCTTCACCAATATCACGTCTGGGATTGTGCCGGAGTACTGCTTTGACTCCTCGAGGGCCTCGTAGTTGGGGTTATTGAACTGTGTTCCAGAAAGAAGGTATCCCATAGCCGTATCTCCAGCGTGAAGAATTCCTCCCAGATGTGTGCGGATGAGGTATGTTGTGTCATTTACACCAAGATCTGACGATCTGCAGACAGTGGCTTCCGCCAAAAGGAAGCGACCCTTTGCAGGGCCGATGGGCTCGATGTCCATGACGACGAATTCGATGAGCTGCTGGACGTCTGCGAGAGGTGCAAAGGGTGTTCTCCAGTAGATCGGAGTGCTAAGGTCGGCAGTTTGAAGGGTATTTGGATCGATGACATTCACCGCCGTTCCGATGCGATGACAAAGAACAAGCGGAGAGATGTTTCCAATCGCCTTCGCCAACTTGGGCGGCAGCGCGACAAGATCGTCCTTGCAGATCGGCACGAGCTCACATGAGAATGTGAACTTGTACGACCTGACAGAGGTGTGGGTGTCCATGGAAATCAGCTCCTGCGCCTTCTTCGTCCGCACTGGTGTTACCGAGTTGAGGAAATCGCAAAACTTCTCCGCCTGGTTCTTCGCCGCAAAGTAGAAATCAATACCATTGTGCACCTCTTTGATGTTGATCGTGTCCTTGTGAGCACCTTGCTTGAGAATGAGCTGTTCGAGGTAGAGGAAAGTCCTCTTGTGAGGGACCTTTTGTCGCACTTGCACGACCGAGCTCCATGTGTTGTGTGTGAATGACTTCTGGCAGTCGGGGCACTGCTTATATTGCTGGACGAACTCGACGTCGAACGTTTGCTGTAATATCGCACCTTGCATCGCCTCTTGTTGTACTGTGATCTTGACTTTGATTCGTCTCGAATGCGGCTCGGTCCAGATGAACGAGGCGTCTATTATCCGTGTCTTGTGAAGTCCTCTGAGTTTTCTTAGACAAAGCGCGAGGAGTTCTCTCGATTCAGGAGCGGCGACAACCCAGGACGTTGGCGGCGAGAGCCATCTGTCGCAATCTCTGCACATGAGTAGGATGCCGTCTCGTTCGATTCCTTGCGTGACGTCCATGGTGAGTTTGAGACAGTCGGTGCATATGGCGCCGGCAGCCTGTGTGCCGTCGATTGCAGCACCGCAGTTGTAACATAGCACCTACAAGTATCAGTCAGTATATTGCGGTCAGTCCTCGTGGGGCCAGAGCGTCCGTACTGTCGGAGAAGTCATTTCGCGCTGCGCGGGCAGCGGCACCGAGCCGTCAATGTCCATGGACATGGCCATGATGAGCAGATCAGCGAGTTGTGTTGCTTTTATGTGTGGTCCCCGGGCCGTTCTCGTTGCCCTTTCGGTGGTATACGTTCGAAGTGGTGGATGGGCGACTTTTTCAAAGTTGTGACTGACGCCACAGAATGATTTGAAAGAGGACGAACCTGAGAAACCACGGCAAAGACTTATCGATAGCGCTTCGGCCCGCACTCCGAGCCACTCGATCACGGGACGCCTGAGCAGGGCTGTTCAGTCACTCCTGTGTTCACACATGTCAAGGGATCAGAGAAGGCACTTTGCACAAGAAGGGACATCTCCGTTCAATGGAACGTCGTTACTTTTGTGGAAACTGTCAAGGTAACGGACTGCCCAAGCTGTGGCCTACGCTCCGCCCAAGCTGTGGCCTACGCTCCGTCTGTTTCCCTCCTCATCTGCCTCCATTGGTCATGTCGAAATCAGCTCAGATGCGTGCCGCGTCGAAATGAGCTCAGATGCTGCCGCACGTGCTACCACTACCAATCAGATGCCAATTTCGATGCTCGCGATACTCTTCGTGATTGGTCTCATCTCTCTTTCCGCACCAGCTCCACGCACCCCTTCAGCGTTTTGCGCCTAACCAGGCCAATGCGCCGAACTTTCCCTTTGGCTTGTGGTCGAGATGGTGCAGCCCACCATTTGATGCCAACTTCAGCTTCCCGATCGGAGGCGCCAGGACCTTCTTGCCGACGTGTGTCCAGCCGGGATCGACCTCTTCCTTGGCCGGCGTCAACGGAGCTCCCAAAGTCAGCGTCTTTGTCTTCTTTGGCGCAGCCGCCTTACTGGATGGTATCGTCAGGCCAGTTCCCGCCGAGTCGGCCTCGCTTGAGTTGATGCTGCCGCTGCGTGGTACGTCTCCCTCATCCTCGGTGTCGGCCTCCGCTGTCACTGCACTGTCCCGACGCTCATCCTCAAGTGAAGCCTCCCCTTTCCTGGCGGGCTCCTTGGAGTCCCACTCCTGTCCGTTCTCCACCAGATCACGATACGCCGACTTGTTGGCCCAACGCCAGAAGCTAGCTTTATTCCTGGCGGTGTTCTGGAGCTCGTCGTGATGATGGGTAAGATCTTTCCTGATGGCCTCGATCAGTTCGCTGACGAGCTCACCTTCTTTCCCCATAGCCTTCCCATTCACCTGAAAGACGTCCAACAATCGCTCCGTCTCGCTGGCTGTCGTTTCCGGATCGATGCTCATCTCCTCTTTCTTGAAGTCTCTGCGAGCTGACTTGGTGTTGCAGGTACTCTTATTGAACTTCAAGTTCTTCCTGATCTCCAGATCTTCGGTCAGCTCGTCAAAAGTCTGCTCCCCCAGCTCGTTCTTGACAGTCTGGGCTTGCGGATGCAAAGCTTCAGCCACGCGCAGGATGTCCGCTGAGGTGACCACCTTGTCCCGAGTGAGTGCTTTTGTCGCCTTCTTCGCCATTTTCCTTTCCTTCTTGGTCGTTTTAGGGGTACCGAGGCCGGTAGTGGGTTCGTCGACACCTTCGACGATATTCAATGCCGTGGCGGTGAGCGGTGTCCTTGGTGATTTGGTCGCCGTTGGTGAGCCAAGGAGTTTCATGGCTATGGCCTCTTCATCCGCCTTGAGCTTTTCAATCCGCGCCAAAATCTCGGCGATGTCACGGTGACGCTTCTCATGCTGCTCATCTGTCTTTTTGCAGGCACTACATCGAGAGCTCCAGTTCTTTCGGAAGAGGGTGTGGTAGCGATGGCACCATTCGACGTGGTTGCCCAAGCACACGGTGCGGCATTTGTCGTGAGAGAGCGGGGTTTGGCAGATTGGGCAGTGGTGCTCTGGAGGTATGGTCAGCCAGCAGGTCGATACAAACAGGATGTCTGCGCACTACGCACTCAATCCGCCGCTCTCTTCCCACTTGAACAGATCAGCAGGCATATCCGCGGTGCAGTCGGTGCTTGTGGGTTTGTGCTGGTGGCGATCCTCCTTTTGCCAAGATGACGGCCGCCGCTTCTGTCTGGACTTTTGATGGTGAAGTGGGCTGTGGCGGTGACTCTCGAAGTGCTGGTATGGTCTGGACGATGAAAGAGGGCAGTCGTTGGCATAGTCGAAGGGACGAAGAGCGAAGGACGGAGAGGCGCTGCTTTCCGCTGCTGCATGTAGCGAGCGACGAGAGAGTTGCGCACTCGGGTGGACGTGGGATGGAGATGCCGACGGGCGACTGCAGAGAACCTTGGCCGAAATGCGTTTCGAGTTGCAGTTGTTGGAAAGGTTGCAGGTTGCAGGTTGACGGCGAGATTGCAGTAGGCAGCATCCGGCGAGGACTTGCAGGGGTGACGGGTTTCGGTGGGGAATCACGTCGAGGGGTTCTGATCGCGGGACGTGTTCGAGAGCGCGTTGTCGTTTGACGTATGTGGATGTTGATGTTCGGTGTTTGGGGAGCAACGGGAAACATTTTCATCTGGTGGGACGTGAATATCTTGCCTCAGGGATCAAGATTTGAGGCGTCCGACGTTTGTTCACTCCAGAGAGCAAGGACGACTGTCGACTGGTCGACGAATTCGGGTGACTGCCTCGCAAAGTGTTCCAGTTTGATTCCTTGTTCGAGATGCCAACGTCGGATGATATGCGGTCAATCCTGTCACGTTACACCGATCCGGCCAGGCGGGTCCTTCTTGCATGTGATAGATGCATCGTCGCGGACTTTGCTGTGCTGTGAGAACATTCGATCGAAAGGCTGCGCCAAAGTATTTGTAGTCGTCGCCAGCAAGAAGTCCTGCGCATGATCTGTACGCTATCAGCATGTATTCATCTTCCGAAGGTGTCCTACTACGTTATCGGCCAAACCGACACCTATCCGAGCGCATGTCCTGTTGCTTGTACGATTAGCCGTCCCTGGAGGTGGCCCGGCAGCTATCCGATGATGGTGACCCGTTTTGCAAGCCAGCTAGACACATCGAAGTCCGCTCGTCCTGCGAAAGTACCTACATGGTCACTGTTGTTGAAGCATCACATAGCATGAGTACGATCGGAGCGAACACTCATTCGATAGCCATCATGCTCTAAACGTGCAACAGAAATCGATACACAACCTTTTCAAAAGCTCCTCTCGTCCGTCGTTGAAGCGTACTCCACATCGGCTTGCTTCAATCAACTGTCTTTGACCAGACGCACGCCTGCGAAGACAAACGGGTATCTGCGCTGGTAAAAGTTGATGCTACACCTCCTGTTAGCGCTTGTCTCGTGTCTCGAGACGGACGGCATAGTGACTTACACAGTCTTTCGACCTGCATATCGCGGCATCGTGGCCCACGATCCACCAACAATGATGTTGTGCTTGTCGTCGTAGAAGTCGGCTATAAGACGTTAGCCATCGTACATTCCACTCAGCGGCACAACCTGCGACTCACCGCTGTACGCAGGGTACAATTTCATCGGCTCAAAGCCCTCCCTTTTGTCCAGCACTGAGCTGGTCCACTCCCACAGGCCACCCATTTCACCCTGTCCAGCAAGCTTGTTGCCATTTGGAGTGACAGGCATGGGGTGCCAATGTTTGAAGCCTACATTTGCCGTGGAGAGATCGGCGTAGAGCTCCTCGGAGGATGGACCAGCTGCCGCGCTGGAACCGTTGAGAGAAGGCTTGTGTGGTGGCGACTCCTCCACACCATCGTTCACGAGGTGTCTGCGGATGTTGTTAGAAGAGGTCAATGAATCTCCAGCACTCGTACATACCCATTAACTGCAGGGATTGTCTTTCCAAGCGCATTCAAGGCAATGGTCTTCTTCATCGTCGCAGCATAAGTGTATATGCTGCGTGCTTCTTCGACGGTGGGAATGCGCCCTCCCATGTACTGGGCGCAACCATCAAGTTCGTCGAATGATGCCGACACGGGCCAGTCGAGCGCCAATTTAAGCGGGACTGGGCCATACACTGTACGCACAGCCTTGTCGTGGACGAATGCGTGAAACGCAGCATGGCCGTTGGACAGTTCATTCGCTTCATTTGATTCGGGAACCTTGTGGTCCATCCACGAAGCAGGGATGTCATCTTTGTTCTTGTCGATGAGGTACTTGGCGTACTCTCCGTTCGTGATGGGGCGTGCTTGAGCTTTGAACGCGGGAACCTTTACGGTGTACTGAGGCTTCTCAACATCCCATCCAAAATGTCTGACAGGCCCGTCGGGTGTATCTGGATCGTTCAGTCCCAGAGTGAGGGTCTGCTCCGGAATGTCAAACCACTGGTTGGGAACTGTTTCTCTCTCGGCCTGAATTGACATCTGCTCAAAGTCTGGCTTGATCACACCCTCAGGCGGCAGAGTCTTGTCACTCTGGACCATCATATAAAGCAGAGTCTCAAGGTGCTGCACCTCATGCTCAAACCCAAGCCATAGCGCCCGTCCAGTCCAGGATTCTTCGGTGGCACGACCAGACTCGTACAGATCAACGACTCTCTGTCGAATCTTCTTCTGATACTCGACAATTGCGTCCAGCTCCGGCCAGCTGTCAGGTATCTCGCTGTGGGCGTGGCAATGCTCCGGATTATCGACGTCCGGATCGATGCCTCGCTCGAAGATCTTACGGAAATACTCCGGCTCCGTGGGCTTTATCCCTGTGGCCTCGCAGATCTTGATGTCGAAGAACGTCGGAATATGGCCCAGATAGAAAATGCATGCATTTCGAAGCTTAATCGGTTTGTGCAAAAGCTCCTCATTGGGAATCATTTGGCGGGTAACTTTGTCCCAAAGCAACCAGAGATCCTGCCATTCTCTGAGACCTGGCACTGGTTGGAACATTTCTGGCTTGACTGGGAACATAGCTGTGATAGGCTTGGCAAGCATGTGCAAAGCTGTGATGAATGAGTTGTTAGTTTAAAAGTGATTTCTGATCAAAGGTGCTCTGCTATCGGCGGAAGCGGCGGAATCCTCTGGGCATTACAAATGTTGTCGTAAGGGAAAAAGTGGGGTAGATTTTGCAGACTGACCATAACTTCCGGCAGAGTTGGTGAACCTCGCTCCTTCAATAACTCCGGCATTGGTGAACAAGGTCAGAGCTTGGTCGTGGTTGTACTTGTACGATTCCTCAATGCGAATCTTCTCGCCAGCCTTGAGAGATACGCCCTCGATCTGCATGTCCTTTTGGGGGATGACAAACGCACGATGTCGCTCGCCTACTGTGTCGTACTCGCCCATAGCTTGCCAGTCGTCCGGGGCGAAAGCCTCGTAGCCGAGCAAGTCGTTGGCATGCGACAATCCATTCATGATGAATTGGTGTGTGACACCGTCTCTGTCATTGTACGCATGATACACTGCAATGTTGTCAGTAAGTCGTTGCACGGCTGATGCGCTTGAGGCGACCAGAAATGCCAGCTCCAAATCGGCATAGCAGACGGGAATCATGATCGAATACCTTTGTCAGGCTCTTGACAGGCGTCGATGCCAATGATCAGAGTGTCGTTCGGTTGTAGGATGCCAGCAAACTGGGCGAGAAATCCAACGGCTTCTTCACGGTTGAAGTTGCCGATGCTTGAGCCCATCGACAAGATTGCTTTCGGCTTTGCGGCATTCTCTGGCTTCTTCAGCCATTCAAGACCATCATCATATGTCCCATGCAGACCGAAGCATTGTACATGCTTGAACGCGCCCTTTGGCACCGCGGCGAGAGTGCGGACAAGCTCAGAATGCATCAAGTCCAATGCATAGTACGAGACCCGCTTCTCAGCCCGTTCCAGAGCATCGAGGAGGATCTTCACCTTCCGGAGATTGCTGCGTTGTGTGTCAGTTTGACGACCTCACCCAGGGTCGTCCGGCAGTCCGTACCCGCTTCCCAATTCAAGCAGTATGGCATCCTGCGGGATTCTCTCGGCCATGCTGACCGCATGCCTCTCCAACACGGCAATCTCCTGCCCGGTCAAGTAGTATTCCTCCAGGTATGTAATGTCTTCGAAGAGCTTTAGACCCTTGTTGTCGTACAGGAGCAATGTCGGGAGAGTCCGTTCATTGCCATCTTGGGTATTCAGTCCGTCTTTGATGAGTTTCTTCAACTCAAAGCCGGCAGTGTCAGAACGAATGTCGATGATGTTGTGCACAGTTTCCTGGCCCGTTGGATCGACTTCTTGAGTAGAGCCCATGTTGGCGATTGGGCGTGGCAGATGTGGTTGTGGAAGTCTAACAAATAAAGCTCCCTCGAACTAGAAATAAAGTAATGATGGTACAATGGATCAGGTCCGAGTCAGCATCGCAAGTACCTTGTGTGTAGGGTTCAGGGCGCTCGGCGGAAACTGGGCAGGCACATCGTATAGTGGCAAGGGCCACGGATGGTAGTGGTCGATCGGCATCCAATGAAGCCTCAGTCGGACCCACGACGGAGTTGTCTTTCCCTCACCTCTTACGCGAGCGTGCATGGCCGAGGCCAAGCACGATCGCACGCCGTGATTATCCGCAACGTCGCTTGCGACTGTCCGATCTCATGCAGCTGCAGAACGGCCAGAGGACGAATATAGTGCCTACCCTCTTCGCCGGCAATGTGGTGCAGCAAGCAGACCGGTGCTGCTTGGAGTGAGCATCGTAGGGAACCACCGATCTGGTAGGACACGATCGTCGCAATCAAGATCGTGCTAGGGTGGGAACAACTACCGAGATGTCAATGTTCGCATGGTGAAATCAATGTAAGGTACGTGTCCAACTCGTGGCCTTCCTGTTGCATCTGATTTGAGCTGCCGTCTGCGGCGAAGGTTTGGTGAGGATCTGCCACGGCCAGGTACAGAGACCTCCAATGGCGGCAAGCTGTGAGACTAGTCGGAGCAGAATCGCATGCACTCGTCGTCATTCAGCGGCTTCCATGCGAAACTTAGCAAGCAGCTTGAGCGGAACCTGACGGGGTGAGGTGGATCGATGACACCCCACCCATGTCTCCGAGCAGGCATGGAGTTGAGCCCGGCAGATCTCTATTTGTGGGCAGTGCTGCGTGGGCGATAGAATGTCTACACAATCATGAAAATCCAAAACTCAACCCAGATAATCTTACTTGCTACATTCTAGCGACAAGTTTCTGATGAAGAACTGGTCCTCTACCCAGGAGTATCATAGCCCGAGCAAGGCTTTTGCGAACTTCGCCACGGCTGTCTAAGTTGCAGTCGAGGCAAGCGTTCGAAGCAAGACGAAATGGACAACAGAACAACCAATTTCATGATGGGTGTGATTGAACACGGTAGCTATACCGTATGGTGCGCCAAGATCAGGAACTTATGCAGAGTTGTCGATCAGATTGACACTCGAACAAGGACTGCCCTCTCCACCCAGGAAGTCGAATGGCCACAAGCTCGCATCGCCGACGGCGTATCCCTTTTGACCACAGCCATCATCGCTGGAGTAGCTGACCTCGCCGCGGCACCCTACGAAGCCCTTTCTCGTCGGCACAGGCTTCAAGAACACAGGCACGCTCCGACTCCTTGATTCATGAAGCTTAGCAGCAAAGGCAGTGTTAGCCACCCATGCTTTCAGCCAAGGTAGGACAAAGTGCAGGATCACGATTGATTTGTTAGGCTATACCCTGTGGCTAGACACGGAGAGTAGCACGAGCCTTCGAAACGAATGTTGCAGGTTACCTATAGTAGACCCTTACATTAGCATTAAGAAGGGCAAACCGCAAATCAAAAGACGCTTACCTCCGGTCCTAGCTGAACGGCGGAGGTAGGCGCGATAAGGCCGACCAAGATGGCGGGAATCAGGGTGAATTCGTGTGCAGCCCCTCGTCTTATACAGTGCCGTCCAGACCGACCCTGAACATCGCTTGGTCGGGTACGGTATCTTGATGGAGAGATAGAACGCTTTCATGTACCAGCGGAGAGACAAGGACGAACATGCCGTACAATTTGAGGCTATCGACCAACACCAAGGCCAACATCCAGTGTCTGATGCAGGCCTCGGATCCTCTCTCTCAAAGAGATGAGCCTCTCATTCAACGTCCCTGGCTCCTTTGCTTGAACCCTCACAACTCCATTATCTTGTTTTGGACCATCGTCAGCGGAAGTGGACGGCATCCCTTCGACGACACGTCCAACGAGATCGGCTGCCTCTGTCTCGGATTCCGATGGGGACGTAGGCTGACCGAAGTCTGCAGTAGGCTCGCAGTCTGAATCCTGTCGTCGTTCACGCGCAGTCCTCAAGACTGACGGCCGGTGGTGGATGTCATCTGCCAATTCCATCGATTCCCGCTCGATTTCGTTCAGAGTTGATAGGAAGTCATGTCGACGGCTATATGTCATGCCAGCAATTGTCCTCGCCGTCTCCGCAGTGGTGAATAGTCGCTGCATAAGCGTGGCGAGTTTATCTTCGCCTTCATCGGTGAAAAAGAACGCTTGAGCATCCATTTCCTTCTGCAGTGATTGTGTCATCCGCACGAGACAAGACGCTGCTCTCTGGACCTCGCGGAATTTGATAGCCGCCTCAAAATCATCTACCTCGACCGAATCATCTACGTCGACATCATCAAGGAGGTCGCTCGCAAGTCCACCAAGTGCCCAGAGGATGACAACCAAGCCGTTGAAAGTGATATCTGAGATATCATCCCCCTTGGCGACAGAGAAGCTTAGCCCGCTGCTAGGCATTGTCCGTGGTTTCGTGACGTCCACGCAGGTTTCGGACGTTGAGTTCGTCGAGTGGTCCTGTGTTGACATATGTTTCTGAAGATCGGAGAACTCGAAGTCGACCAGCTTGGGCAAGCACGTCGCGCTAGCATGTTGATCGTTCTCCATCGTAAGACATGCTGACACATTGGGCGGCTGAATGCGACCAATGTCGACTGCTCTGCAAAATTCTTTGCTTCCTGATCCTCGCGACCAACGCGGTCTGAAAGACAGTAACATACAACGCACTTCGTCGACCTCGAATGCTGGCACTCGACCTATTTCCCTGCCCATCCCGTTCGTGGTTAATGTCGGCACGACAACGGACTGAGGGAGTGGCAAGGTGCCCGCAGTGGCGTGAAACTGGTTGGTGGGCAGTCGAGCGGATCGATTGTGCAGCGCTCTGTGAAGTGGAAGTAGAGGCAGAGCAGTTCGCACCCTCGCCAGACGCGGCGGCTTTCCAGAGGAACGGAGAGCGACCATGCTCGGAGGTGGTGGCCAATCAAGTGGAGGAGTCAGAGTTTCAATGCGTAATAACAGCAGATCTCGAGCGGCTTCAATACTGCTCGATGTATCGTCATGGTCGAAGACTTCCCGAGAGAGGTGTTGCTCATTCTCTTCATCAAAACCTGCGCATACGCCTGATGACAATGCCGGACAAGATAGGGAGTCATCGGTCGTATCACTCCAGACGGAATCCGAGTAGACGCCCGGAGATGCATGCTGCCGCGGGTCGTGACCAAAAGGATAGACACGGCCATGCTCAAAAGGAAGCTTGGAGAATTGCATGGGTACAAACAGAGGGCTCGACGAATGCCCAATGTAGACTTCTTGAACGAGACGAGCCATAGGCAGTGGTTCCTCGAAGGGATCCCGGGGTTGTGGAGGAAAGATGCATGGCACTCGAGGCAGTGCACGACCAACATCCGAAGTCTGACCTTGCGGTTCGATCGCGGGCACTGTGCAGCCGAGATCTTGCGGCATCAATGGAGGAGAGTCCGTCGACTCGCTTTGCCAGCCTTCATCTTCTTGCGCCAAGAAGCTTCCGGGGCTCAGCAATGCAGAGCTTGACTGGTCGAACGAATTGCCGAAACAGGCGCCATCTGGAGCGAGAGGCCGGACGACTGGGTTGAGTTGCTGCTGCACATCCAGGGGTGGAACCAATGACTTGCCTGAGTGGCTTTCAAATTCTCTGAACCAGTCGGCAAGCTTCAAATCATGTACCATTGCCGCGATCTTAGTGAACGAAAATACACCGCCCACATCGCCATTTTGCAGAACAAGAGCGATCTCTGCCTCGTTGGCGTCTGGGAAGATGACCTTGAGGAATTGTGTCGCCAGGCTGCATTCGTCTTGTGAGTGGGTCGGACCTTTGATCGTGTTGATAGAGTCGTGGCGTTCGGCGTCGGCAATTTCACGCGGAGATGATGCTGAGCTCGCCGCATGATCCAGTGCGTCGCCGAAGTCGGACTGCATGGCATCTGACCAGGCGGTATAACGATCGTCCGAGATGTAATGCAAGAGAACCGGTTGTGTTGTCCTGCGGATTCAGCGAATGAGGCCCAATAAATGCGGTCGGAATGAATGCTTGATGATAGCAGTCCGATTTCGGTGGCCTTGGTGTTTGCAGTTCACAGAGCCTATGTGTCGGACGATCTTGTGCATTCGCAGGCACAGTGTGTCCTTTCCTCCTTTCAGACCATGACCCGCCTCAATCCACTCGTGCCTCCCAGCACTCTCCTTCCGGTCACAGCGTCCCTTCCGACTCCGCTCTCCCACTTGTTCACACGGCTACCGCCACCCTCTTCGGCCCACCCTCTGGTATCGGCTTCGTCTTCAGATCCTTCCATGAATGCTTCTTGCCGTGGATGCGTGCCATCCACCCACTTGTAGATACAGCTGTAGCAATAGACGTAGCCGGTCTGGCAAGCTGTCGGCGTTTGGATCTCGGACGTGCATATCGGACAGACTGACGTTGTGTTCGCAGTATCACCGGTCGAATATGCAGGAGCAGGCACAGTCAAGATGGGCAGTTGGGTCAGGGATGAGATGGGAGGGCCGTCGATCCCAGAGTCTCGCCGGCTTGGTGCCTCTTTCTCGCTCGAGGAGTTGATCTTCTTCTCATTCTTAGCCGGTGAAGCAGGAGCTCCGGATATGATCGGAGGCGGTAGCTCAAGACCTTCATTGGACTTCTTACTCAACTGTCTGGCAAAATCGGAGTTGTGCCACCACTCCAGAAACTTGAGTGCGAATATCGAAGTGGGAAGAAGGAGTTGCAAAGCCGTCAGCATATGCGGATAGAGAGCTCTCGACATCGTCCTTGGGTTGAAGATCGAGTTGCTTTGTCCAGGCCTCGCTGGCGGCGTGGGCGGAGCTTGCGTCGCGAGCGCAATGGCCTTTCCATCGGCCTGATTCAGACGACGTATACGAGTTCCAATCACCCACATGAACGGCGAGTGATACTTGGTACCGTCAAACAGGTACGCCAGATTGAACGTCAGCATGGCAAAGTAGTATGCTGCGTTCACCGTCGGGTAGACACTGCGCAGGAACCACTTGTATACCCAGAGCAGTTTTTGCCGCCATGTGCCATCCTTGGGATACCTCTCACGGTCGCGATATGCAGGGCCGAGCATGTTGACGCCCGCGGCGTGGATATCATATGCTTCGTCCAGCTTTCTCCGTATGTATGGTATGCCCACCAACACCGCCAGGTTCTTCCACACATCGCTTGTCCTGAGCTTCAATGTCTCCCGCACCTCCTTACTCGCTCCGAGTCGTGCTCTTGTTGTCTCTCCTCCCCTGATGCGCAACACGCGCTCTCGTTTGAGACCATAGAAGTTCTCGGTAAAACTGCCTCCATAGATCTTGAGGTAATACCTCTCCACAACGAGGGAGAGGATGGCATATAGTTCGTCGAAGTTGTTCAGTACCCGGAGCAGGTAGCGTGGATTTCGATGCGTCGCGACGGCGAGTATGTAACGGAGTGATGGCGGGATGAGCGAGGAGAGCTCATGTTCGGACAAGATTTCGAAGAGTGAGGGCTTCTGGTCGTCGTAGCCGCCCTGCAGCGCCGTCATGAACTCCATAATTCCTGAGGGTGCTATAATGCAGCTGACGATCGTTCAGAGACGATGCTCGAGGTCGGTATGGAGGTGGTCATGCCCGTGAAAGAAAGCCGCAGCTCGTTGATCATTCAGACGAGGCTCGCGTCAAACGCCTCGGCTTTCTTCCTCCGCCAACTTCCATCTCAACATTCGCGCTCATACGCGTCTTGAGGTATCCCGAGCATCGCACCGGTCACCGCAGCGAACATGGCCACGAATGGCTCCTCTTCAGGCGAGAAGACATACTTCGAACAGCAAAAACAACTCTTGATCGGAGACGTGGCTGCGGTATGCGACACTACTGGGAAGTCCTGAAAGAGTCAGGTCTGACGATTCGCAGAGTCTCGAAAATGTCCTTCAGAACATCAACAAGCTCAATCGGAGTCTGGAAGGCGTCATCGCTGTATGTCGACAATGAGAACAATCCTGGTCGCGCATTCCACTGACAACAGATACCCATCAATCAGGTCGGGAACGAGTTCAGCCAAGTCGAAGGCCTGTGGTCACAGTTCGAGAACGTGATGGCCAAAGAGCCCGCCAAAGAAGAGTCGACGGACACGAAACAGGGTGCTACGGATGGCTCATGAGGCCGACGGTCTTCGGACAACAATTTGCAAGAGGTGGACGACTACCGAACTTTTCGATTTACTGCGATGATACCCATATGAAGCGACACAAGGACCAGATGGACCGTAACTAAGCAAGCAGGTCAGCAGCCTCTTCCTGATCGCTCCGTGGTCCTGATTATGACACATTCAAGACTAACCCAATGTACTCCGCAGTCAGGCGGCGGCTTCCTGCGCGTCTTTCCAGCCTGTGCGCCTCATAACTTTCGTTCCGAATGCAAAAGCGCTAACAAATAGAGAACTGCTGTGTTGTATGCACGCCATCATCGATCCAACCATATTCCCGTACCGGCCGTCGCTTCGTCACGTCCACATCATCCGTCATCGCCAGAGAAATCTCCTCCACTCGCGCCAAAAGAACCGAATCGAGCCAACGTGTTGGTACAGTGTAGGGATCGCGGCTGGGAATTGAACTGCTACAGCTTGTTTTCGAGCTTCGCCTGTTGTCTCGCTGTCAATTGAGATGTTCCATTCAAATGACTGCAACTCACACGTGCGCGTGTGCGTTCAGAGAATCTTGCAGTTACTGCGCTTCTTTCGCTTCACGGGCGCTCCATTCAGCATTGTCATGCCTCCTGTGCCCGCCCGACTTCCCGGTCCTGTGCCATTGCCCGTTTGCATGTCCTGCGTGCCGCGCACTGCAGTGTCGATTGCAACGTCGAAGATCTCGTGCACGCCGGTCATTTCCTTTGAGGAGCACTCCATGTACATTGCGCCCATCTTTTGTGCGACAGCGCTGCCCTGGCTCTTGGTGACCGGCGTCAGACCTTGGGTCTTGAGTAAATCGATACATGTGCGCTTGTTACGGAGGTCGGACTTCAACCCGCAAAGGATGATGGGCGTTGTCGGGCAGAAGTGAAGCACCTCCGGATACCACTGCATTCTGTCAGTATACAAGATTTGGTATGCGGTGCGCTGAATCTCTCGTACCTTGTCGAGGACATTCTCCAGTGAATTCGGGCAGTCGATCGCAAAGCAGACGAAGAGGAGGTCCGTTTCGGGATATGAAAGTGGTCGCAGTCGGTCGTATTCTTCCTGTCCTGCAGTATCCCACAATGCCAGCTCCACGCCTTTGCCGCTCGGCTTGTGCTCAACTGTGGTGATGTAATTCTCAAAGACGGTCGGTACGTATTTCTTCAGAGATCGTCAGCATCTTCTGCTTCGTTGGCATCCTCCTCGCTGCGCTCACCTCTGGAAAGTATCCTTGCGAGTAGCTGATCAACAAACATGTCTTCCCGCATCCTCCATCGCCGACCACCACAAACTTCTTGCTGTACGCCGGCGGCGCAGTGATGTTGGTCCTGGCGGAGGACGTCGTGTTGACAGTGCCGTCGCTACCTCGCGTTGAGCGCCGGTAGCTGTCGTTGCGTGTGACGAAGGACTTGCTGCTGTTTTTTCGCCGGATGTGGTCGTAGCTGGGCACAGGTTGGATAGACATGGCGGGTGGAGCAGTGAATTTGGTATGAATGCTGGGAGAGCGCAGTGGAATGTATGCGCTCGAGTTTGCTTGCTGGTGAGTCGGCCGTTCGAGAATGGACCAAGTCGCTCGAGTGTCATCGATCCCTCCCCGTGTTTCTGCGTCCCGTTGACGAGGTAACCATCGGAGCGGAGTCCGGCTGTCTCGAAATAAATCGAATCTGCGGCTCGATTGTCACTCATCACTTTGCACATCGCATTGATGCCCTCAGAACAGACGTAGCTCGCCAGTCGATAGTCATTACGCTCAACACGACATCACTTCAGCCTCGTCCCGTCGACGGTTGCAAAGCACTTGGACTTTGTTGATACGTCTGCATGTGACAAGCCAAGATCCGTCCGGGGCAATCCGTCGCGGCCGTGGTGGGGTTTCTCATGATACTCGCAATCTTTGAGCCTCATATGATGCAAGTCATTTAGATCTACGCCGCTCCGGAAAATAACTCATCAGTGGGAGGGAGGCCTGTGGACGGCTGCCGAATAAAAGTCGACCACGATTGAGACACCACCCACAGCTGATCTGCTTGGGTTTGCGGCCTTGAAAACGCCCACTACACTGCGCCATAATCTCAAATGTCCGGCCAGAAGCACGCTCTATGTCCAACTCCCGACTGCCCTCGCGGTACCAGGCCCATCTGAGGACGGCTTCTCCCGACCCTGATGCTGGTCTTCGTGACTTGGACCACTACGAGAGGCGTCTTCCCCGTTGGCGATATCTCCTGCGACAATGGCTGATCCCGATCGTGAGACGGGAAACACCCTATCTTGCTTCACTGCAGGATGCCTTACGATCACGATGGCTGGATTCGTACTTCGCCATGACGGCTAATCTGGGTACGCATACATTCTTTATGACGGCCCTTCCGATCTGCTTCTGGTGTGGCTCTGCCGAGCTCGGAATCGCATTGGTGCATATGCTGGCCGCCGGTGTGTACTTGAGCGGATACGTGAAGGATCTCGTCTGTTTACCTCGCCCGCTTTCGCCGCCTCTTCAGCGGATCACGATGTCTGGCTCTGCGGCGCTGGAGTATGGGTTTCCTTCCACACACACAACAAACGCCGTGTCGGTCGCGTTTTACTGCCTCCACAACTTGTGGTCTACGCAGGAAGAATACTCCACCTGGCAATACCGATTACTGGTCTCCGCTTGTGTCTGTTATGCAACCTCGATCAGTGTGGGACGGATGTACTGTGGCATGCATGGATTCTTCGATGTGCTGGTGGGAGCACTTCTAGGACTCCTGATTACGAGTCTGAGGGTCACATTCGGCCCAGCGCTTGATGTCTGGTTAATCTCTGGCAGTTGGATTCGCCCTGCTATTGCGGTCTTCATCCTCGGACTTGCAGTTCGCTTCCATCCGGAGCCGGCAGACAACTGTCCGTGCTTCGATGACAGCGTCGCCTTCCTCGGTGTCGTGATGGGCGTCAGCATCGGCACATGGAATTATGCACATTTGCTGTACGGGCCTTCTGATCGCGACGCTCACATCTCGGACATGTACCGCACTTCAAATGCCGAAATCACCAAGGTAGCGGCACGACTGATCAGCGGCATCATCATGATCTTCATCTGGCGCGCCGTGATGAAGCCTCTGCTTCTGCGTGTACTGCCTCCGGTATTTCGATTTGTCGGATACTACGGCGTCCGTATCCCTCGCAGATACTTCTTACAGTCCAGGGAGTACAACACTGTGCCCACTCTCCGCAAAGACGACAAGGTCTTGCCGCCAGCGAGAGAGATCCCAGGCATGCTCTCGACGATTGGGAGGCGAAAGAGAACGATCTCTATTGGACCTCAATCCGAAGCCGACGCCAGAGAGTTCATCGCGAATCGTGATCAGGTTCGGCGGGAAGAGAAGTTGGCCAGCGATATCAAGGCCAGATCATCGGCGTCTTCTCAATCTGCCACGGACAGCATGAATGCGGCTATATCGACTCCAGATGAGCCTCGTGGGAGTTCGTCCTACCTCACCGTGAAAGGTACTGCATCGGTTCCATCGCTGCAGGTCAGTGGAGTGGAGGGCGTGCTGACACCACCGCCGAGTGACCACGGCACCGGAAGCGACAGTGGTAAGGAGGATGAAACGAACGATCGTCGGCTATTTTCGATGCTGGAGAAGCCGCGAGTTCGTTACGATGTGGAGGTCATCACGAAGCTCATTGTGTACACGGGTATTGCGTGGCTGGCCGCCGAAGGCAACCTGCTGCTGTTTGGGCAATTTGGTGTACTATGAGGATATACATACATTGTAACTACGAGATGAGAATGGTGTACTGTTCTGCTCAGACGACCACTGAGTCTCGACCGCGACTGTCCATCGATTGTGCAGGATATTCCAAGGCTATGGTAGAACGCCATTGCAAGCATCGCAAATCAAGCCGTCAGCACCGTTTGAAATGTCCTTTCGACTATATTCGCTTTCACCAAGTCCCGCCGGCACGAGCTCTTCTATCAACATGTTCCACAAGCTACTCTAGGATCTGCATGTGCCGCCGAGATATGGCTTCGTAAGATGCCTATTTCGATCGTGGCACGAAACGTGGAAGCCACTGTTACCACTACCCTAACCCTAACCCTAGGCAGGCTCGTGGACGATGATGTCTCTGCAATGGCGATGGCGATGCTGTTACGGGTCGCAAGATCGATGCTACCAGGCTCAGAGACTCAAACGTCTCAATGTACCTGTTTGAAGACGATGATGGCTTGCTGTTCTTGAGTGCTGAGTATCACGGCGAAAGTGAGAAAGAGTGCAGCGCTTCTCACATGTGAAGATGCCCTAATGACGCCTATCACGTGCTCAAGAAGATCGGCTGCTTGAGCCGAACCGGATAATCAAGCCGGCGCGACTTTGGAACGCGTAGCTCAATTTGAAGGAGAGAGCCAGGGTCAATACCACCAAGTCTATCACATCAACACTGACCGATTCACACCACCACTACACCTCCATCCATCTCACACAGGGACGACACTACCGCATCATCTCTCACAGCGATCAACCGCTCGTTACCATCGCCGCCCTGACGCAACATCGCCCGCAACACACCCGAATCGCACGTCACCCTGAGATTGGACCACCTCGATTACCGAAACAACCCACGAAGTGAGACAGAGATGTTCATTGCCACACCAACTGCGCGGCAGTAATCGTCCACCATGGAGGACCCTTTGGTCCAAGGAGCGAATGGCGTGGCCAACGGCACAGTGTCTCCGCCCGCGTCCTCACTCGTTGTCGACCCGCAGACAATCGTCAAATACCTCACAAGTGTCCTTGAGGTGACACTAGCGGCAACAGATGAGGAGCTGAGAGGGCCAGGAAGTCTTCTGCATGACACCGTCTTGGACGATACATTAGCGAGATGTGTGCGATTCGCGTTGGAGTCGCAACTGGCGCTCTACGTCTTGAAGGAATCACCCGCATCGATACCGCTCTCGAATGGTCACATAAATGGGAAGGATCGTCAAGAGCCACATGATCAATACATCCTTACATCCGAGTTGAAGTATTCGGCGCGGACACTCGGCTGCGTGGCTTTTCTCAAGAGACCGGCACCAATCGTGCCAGGCGTTCCTGTTAGCAAGCAGGTCTCTGTGGTGAACTTTTTGCTGCCTGGAGCTCCCGGCTCTGCTGAATCGACCGTATCGCCATACGAGAGCTTGCATGGTTTCGTGCGCGGCGCTCTCGGCCCTTTCTTCGAGGCCACAGCGGGTGGGTCATCATCAGCAGGTGACCACCAGCGACCGGAAGGGGAGGTTCGCCCAGGAGTACCGAGCACGAGGAAAAAGCTGGCAGATCTCGAGGTTTCCCTTCAGAGCCTCCAACAAAACATCGAAGTCGAAGGGCCTCGGTTCCAGATTCACCAAGCCGTCATGGCACAATTAGCTGAAGCGAACGGAGACTGGAACGCGGCGGCTAATCAGATTCCCGAGAACATTGTCACCGACAGCTCACTGCTGAATCGACTTCAAAACATGGCCAACGAGTGGATCAAGCAGATCCGTGAGTTCACCAGAATCAAGGACGATCGAAAAGTTGGCACGACGTCTCAAGAGAAGAACTTTTGGCTCGCAATGGAGAACGCAATAGAAGGAATCGAGGCACAACTTGAAAGCGGCGGCGTGATGCTGACCATGAAGATATTGGAGAAGGCCAAGCGACACGGCATCACCGCGAGTTTCTCGTCAGACACAAAGCTCCAAGACACCAAGCTAGACGTGCAAAAGTACATGCAGCTGTTCAATGGCTTCCCTATCGAAGAGCTCCTCTCGGCGGTGTCCGTAGAGAAGGTGCGAGAGGCTCTGGACGCCATTTTTATTCATCTCAACAAGAAAATGCGCATCTGTCTATACCCAACTGCCAGAGCCCTGCCTCTCGTTCAGGCGATCTCCGCCGATGTCGACGCTCGCCTGCACCACCTTCTGCATGGACGGACTTTGATGCACCTCAGCTTCGAAGAGTTCAGGAAGACGATTGGTAATGTCAATCGAGTGTGGTTCTCCTGGGATGAACACGTGAAGGACTTCACCAATGTCGCCCGCGAGGTTACGCGGAGGAGAAACGACAAATTTATTCCCATCAAGATCATCAAGCAGCACGAGAAGACCCAAAATCGCATCAACTACATCTACAAGTTCCGCGAAGATCACAATCAGCTGCAGAAGACTATTGCGAATGTTCTTGGGCCCGATGATGAGTCTCTAGATTTGTCCGAGGGGGTATCAGCACCTGTCATTGTGGAGGAGATGGGCGACGTCGATGCTGCCGAGGAGATAGAGCAGGCGTACACAGCTGTCAAGGACGTGGATGCTCTTGACATCTCGGAGGAAGGCGAGCGGCTGTGGACGCAGGCTGAGGCGGCTTACAACGAACGAACAGCACGAGTAGAGAACTCGATCATCGCTCGGCTTCGTGATCGCCTGGCTGTCGCGAAGTCCGCAAACGAGATGTTCCGCGTCTTCTCCAAGTTCAATGCACTGTTCGTGCGACCAAAGATCAAGGGTGCCATCGCAGAGTACCAGGTTCAGCTGATGAACAACGTCCGCGATGACATCGACAGCCTGCAACAGCGCTTCACTCACCAGTATGGACAATCGGAAGCTCATGGCATGGCTCAGCTCCATGATCTTCCTCCAATATCGGGAGCCATCATACGCGCGCGGCAGATTGAGCGCCAGCTCAACAACTATCTCAGCAAGATTGAGAACATCCTCGGGCACAAATGGAAGGAGCACACCGACGGCCAGCGCCTCTACAGTCTCGGTGAAGGATTTCGGAGAAAGCTGGACACCAAGCCAATATTTGACGACTGGCTTCGAGACATCGACCGCCGGCATCTTTCCATCGCTGGCCGACTGTTTGCGGTGACACACAACAGGGCTCGTGGCAACGTCTTGGAGATCTCTGTGAACTTTGACTCTCAAGTCATCATTCTGTTCAAGGAGGTGCGGAACCTGCTTTGGCTGAACTTCAACGTGCCTCATGCCATCACCAATGTCTCCAAAGAAGCCCGACGAGTGTATCCATTCGCCGTCAGTCTCATGGAAAGCTTGAACACCTACGCGCAGACCGGCCTGGTCATCGAGGGGATGACGGATGTCACCGCACTGCTCAGCGGATACAGGAATGCGGTTCAGAGTTTCATCGCCAAGGGCACTGCAATTCGATGGGAAACATTCGTTCTCGCCTACGACGTTCACGCCCGTCAAGTTGGCGAAGGCGGCTCAGGCGATGACAAACTTCATGTGCAGTTCGTGCGCAATTTGGGCAATGCGATCGCAACTCTTCAGAGCAAGACATCTGCCCTAGCCGCAGTCCAAGTCACCGTCGATACCGCTCTCCGAGAGCTGCGGAGCTGCCCGTTCTCGCCTGAAGCATTCACGTCCCATCTCGAGACCTTACAGCGAGCGATTGATCAGCTCAATCTTGAAGGCTTTGCCAACATCCCTTATTGGGTTGCTCAGACTAACGACAGAGTTGTGGAGATTCTTCATGCACGGCTCCAGCAAGCATTAAAAGACTGGACTGAGGACTTCGAGCACGGCTTCGGTGCCGAGCAGAACTCTCAATCGGAAGCCGGATCTCCCAACATAGATGTATTCGCGCACGATATTGTCATGCAGAGTCAGATCATCCGGCTGGAGCCACCGTTGGAGGACGCCAAAGCTGGCTGGCTCGGCAACCTCCACGCCTGGCTCGGGACCGTCTGCAGTCTCCCGAAGCTCCAGGCATCGCGCTTTGAGAATGCATTGACGGTGGGCACGTCTGCGCCTACGACAACATACTCGGAACTCGCGATCATGTCCATGGGTGCCCTTGCGAGCTTATATGAGTGCATTGAGAAGAAGCTCAGTGTAGCGCAGCGCTACGTCGACGAATGGCTGCAATTCCAGTCATTGTGGGACCTCCAAATGCAACAGATCCAGGATGACCTGGGCGAGGAGCTCGATTTGTGGTTGCAACTGATCTTGGAAATTCGACAAAAGCGTGACACCTTTGACACATCCGGCATGCGCCGTTCTTTTGGCCACCTGGTCATTAACTATGAACAGGTTCAATCGAAGGTCAACGCCAAATACGACCAGTGGCAGCACGACCTGCTGACCCATTTCTCTACCATGTTTGCTACGCGCCTCGTGGATGTATACACCGAGCTCCAGCGCGCGAGAAAAGCCCTTGAAGGTCAATCTATGCAGGCGACATCGACTTCACACGCAGTGTCTTTTATCACAGTCGTGCAGACCTGCAAGCGTCAGACCAAGATATGGGAACCTGAGATGGAGACGTTTCGCCAGGGACAACAGACCTTGTCTCGATTACGATTTCAGTACCCCAAAGACTGGCTATACGTCGAGCAGGTCGACCATGAGTGGGCAGCTCTGATGGAAGTCTTGGACAAGAAGAGCAAGCAGATTGCCGACCACACTGAAGGCTTGCGCGCCAAGATCATCGCTGAAGACGGCGTTATCTCGCGCAAGATTGCAGAAATGACAGAGCGATGGAGAGAGCAGCGTCCAGAATCAGGATCAATACCGCCAGCAGAAGCTGTGTCCACCCTGGAGAGCTTTGACACAGACTTGACACAGCTGCAAGAACAATCGGAGATGGTGTCTAAAGCAAAGGAAGCGCTTGAGCTTCCCGCGAGTCCGGACAACATGCTGGCTGATCTGTTGACTGAGGTCCAGGATTACAAATCTGTTTGGGCAAACCTGACGGGTGTATGGGAGCAGTTGAGCGACATTCGAGAACAGCCGTGGAATAGCGTTCAACCTCGCAAGCTACGCCAGGCGATTGACAATCTCATCAAGACGACCAAAGAGATGCCCAGTCGCATGCGCTCATATGCTGCGTTCGAGCACCTGCAGTCTGTGCTTCGCCAGCTTCTGAAAGTCAACCCTCTTCTGACGGAGATGCGCTCGGATGCTGTGCGCGAGCGACATTGGGTTCGCATCTTCAAGAACCTACAGCCATCAAAGCGGTACTCTGCGCTCTCTATGACCTTGGGAGATGTCTGGGATCTGCAGCTCGGACCGAGCGAACCAGTAATCCGGGATGTCATTGCTCAAGCACAAGGTGAGATGGCCCTCGAAGAGTTTGTTCGATCTGTGCGAGAGCACTGGCAGAACTACTCTCTTGATCTCGTCAACTACCAGCAAAAGTGTCGCCTGATCCGTGGCTGGGACGACCTTTTCGCCAAATGCAGCGACCACCTCAATTCTCTCCAAGCCATGAGGCACTCGCCCTACTACAAGGAGTTTGAAGAGGAGGCTTCGTCGTGGGAGGACAAGTTGAATCGCATTCACGTACTCTTCGATGTTTGGATTGACGTGCAGCGCCAATGGGTGTACCTCGAGGGCGTCTTCACTGGCAATGCCGACATCAAGCATCTGCTTCCCGTCGAATCCTCTCGATTCGCCAACATCAACAGCGAGTTCATGAACGTTCTCAAGAAAGTCTACCGCTCGCCGCAAGTGCTCGAGGTCCTCAACATTCCTGATGTGCAACGTTCGCTCGAGCGCTTGGCCGATCTATTGAACAAGATCCAAAAAGCTCTCGGAGAGTATCTCGAAAAGGAGCGTGTTGCGTTCCCGCGTTTCTACTTTGTTGGAGACGAGGACCTGCTTGAGATCATAGGCAACAGCAACGACACCTTGCGCATTGCAAAGCATCTGCGGAAGATGTTTGCCGGCCTCTCCGGACTCGTGCTTGACGAAGAGTCGAACATTCTCGGCCTGACATCAAGAGAAGGCGAGGAGGTCATGCTTCGCACGCCCATCAACCTGGTTGCGACTCCCAAAATTAACGACTGGCTGCGGGCTTTGGAGAATGGGATGAGAGAAACCCTCTCTGAGTTGCTGGTCGAGGCTGTCGACGAGTATGGCAACCTCGAGGAAGACAGCGACAGCGCGTTTGAAGGGTACATCGACAAGTACCCTGCGCAGATTGCCATTCTTGCTACACAAGCTCTCTGGACGTCTCGCGTGGGCGCAGCTCTACAGCAAGGCGGTGCTGCTCTCCAGAATCTCTTCGAGACCCAGATCAGCAAGCTCAAGTTTCTTGCATCGTCTGTGCTGCGTGAGCTCGAGCCCGTCTACCGCAAGAAATGCGAGCATCTCATCACCGAGTTCGTGCACCAGCGCGATACAATCGAGAAGCTCATTCAAGGTGGCGCGGACTCGCCAACGCACTACCTATGGCTCCTGCAAATGCGTTACGACTTTGATCCCGCCGCTGCTCCACTGGATCGGCTGCAAGTCAACGTTGCCAACGCTACTCTGGCGTATGGATTTGAGTATCTTGGAGTGCCCGAGAGACTTGTACGCACGCCCCTCACCGATCGCTGTTTCCTCACGCTCAGTCAGGCGTTGTGTCAGCGACTCGGTGGCTCGCCATACGGTCCTGCAGGTACCGGCAAGACCGAATCGGTTAAAGCTCTGGGCGTTCAGCTTGGACGGTTCACTCTGGTCTTCAACTGCGACGACACCTTCGACTTTCAAGCCATGGGTCGCATCTTTCTCGGTATCTCTCAAGTCGGTGCGTGGGGTTGTTTCGATGAGTTCAACAGACTGGAAGAGCGCATCCTGTCCGCCGTCTCACAGCAAATCCAGAACATTCAGGTTGGACTTCGCAAGCGCGCACTTGATCCTAATGCGCAGATCGATCTTGTTGGCCGTCAACTCAAGGTGCACCCGTTGACTGGCATGTTCATCACCATGAATCCGGGATACGCTGGACGCTCAAATCTCCCCGACAACCTGAAGAAGCTTTTCCGCAGTGTAGCCATGTCGAAGCCCGACAAAGAGATCATCGCGGAGGTCATGCTGTTCTCACAAGGATTCTCAGAAGCCAAGACGCTTTCTAGACAGACTGTTCCATTCTTCGATCAATGTGCGGCGACTTTGTCGAAGCAGCCGCACTACGACTTTGGCTTGCGTGCGCTCAAGAGTGTACTGGTCAGCTCTGGAGGTCTGAAGAGGACGAGAATCGCTGTCGTCGGAGCAGAAGGTGCAGACACTGTTGTGGAACCTCAGATCATCGTTCAGAGCATCCGAGAGACGATTGCGCCAAAGTTGGTCAGAGACGATGCGCTGCTGATGGCGCAGGTCGAAGCCGAAGCGTTTCCAGGAGTCCAATACATGCCAGCTTCATTGGAGGAACTGCGATCCGCATTGGAAGAAGTCGTCAAGGAGCGCAAGCTCGTCGCTACGGACGCCTGGCTGACCAAGGTCCTACAACTGTACCAAATTCAGAGTCTACATCACGGTGTCATGATGGTTGGAAGCTCTGGTACGGGCAAATCGACCGCTTGGCAGGCTCTGCTTGCCGCGCTTCAGAAAGTTGATGGCATCGAAGGCGTGTGTCATGTCATCGACCCGAAGGTCATGTCCAAGGAGAGCCTCTACGGTACGTTGGACAGCACGACTCGCGAATGGACCGATGGTCTCTTCACCAGCATTCTGCGGAAGGTCGTGGACAACCTGCGAGGTGAAGACGGTAAGCGTCACTGGATTGTCTTCGATGGCGACGTCGATCCCGAATGGGTCGAAAACTTGAACAGCGTGCTCGATGACAACAAGCTGCTCACGCTTCCCAATGGTGAGCGTCTTGGCCTGCCGAGTAATGTGCGGGTCATGTTTGAAGTTGAGACGTTGCGGTACGCCACTCTGGCCACCGTCAGTCGCTGCGGTATGGTATGGTTCAGCGACGACACGGTCGACATTGATGTCATGCTGTCCAGATACCTGGCCCAGCTTCAAACAGCCACATTTGAGGATCTGGAGGAAGATACCGGCACGACCACCTCGACTGAATCGAGACTCGCCGTCCAGGGCCTCATGGCAGAGATCCTCAGCCGATGCCTGACTCAAAGCAACTTCGTCCAGAAAGCTATTGAGCACTGCATGACCAAGCGGCATATCATGGAGTTTACGTCAATTCGAGCGATTGGCACGCTGTTCTCCCTGCTCCGCAAAGCATGCCGATCTGTGCTGGAATACAACATACAACACACGGACTTCCCACTGGCCGACGAGCAAATCGATGCCTACTTGTCGAAGCAAGTCCTCCTTGCCGCTGTGTGGTCTTTCACCGGAGACTGCCCTCTGCTTGATCGCAAGGCATTTGGTGATTACCTGGCGGGCGAGGCGACTCTGGACATGCCCACCTTGACCGACCAAGCCTCTCTAATAGACTACAAGGTCACCCTCCCCAACGCCACCTGGGCTTCATGGCAGGACGATGTTCCAACGATCGACATCAACACCCACTCCGTTACGCAGACCGATCTTGTCATTCCCACTCTAGACACTGCCAGACATGAGGACGTTCTCTACTCATTCCTTGCGGAGCACAAACCCCTTCTGCTCTGTGGTCCTCCTGGTTCTGGTAAGACGATGACGCTGTTCAGCGCGTTGCGCAAATTGCCCAACATGGAAGTCGTGGGCCTCAACTTTTCCAGTGCAACCACTCCCGATCTTCTGGTCAAGACACTAGAGCAGTACTGTGACTACAAGAAGTCCCTGAGTGGCGTCACCATGGCTCCTCGACAGATCGGACGCTGGCTTGTCGTATTCTGCGACGAGATCAACTTGCCAGCTCCGGACAAATACGGCACACAGCGCGTCATTTCCTTCTTGAGGCAGCTGGTCGAGCATGGCGGATTCTGGCGAACTTCAACCAGAAGTTGGGTGAATCTGGAACGCATTCAATTTGTGGGTGCTTGCAATCCTCCAACTGATGCTGGACGTACTCCGCTGGGTTTGCGATTCCTACGGCACGCCCCTCTCGTCATGGTTGATTACCCTGGCGAGCTGTCGCTGAAGCAAATATACGGCACATTCAACAATGCCATTCTCAAGATCGTTCCTACCCTTCGTGGGTACGCGGATGCCTTGACTCAGGCAATGATCACGGTCTACCTCGACTCACAAAAACGCTTCACTGCAGAGATTCAGCCGCATTACATCTACTCGCCGCGTGAGCTGACCCGATGGGTGCGCGCAATTTACGAGGCCATCAAGCCTCTCGAAACTCTGTCACTGGAGGGACTTGTGCGAATCTGGGCCCACGAGGCATTAAGACTGTTCTCCGATCGTCTCATCGACGATTCTGAACGTCAATGGACCGAGGAGACTGTCGACCGCGTCGCCAACGAGTATTTTCCAAACCTGGACCAAGCAGTGGCACTTCAACGCCCGATTCTTTTCTCGAACTGGCTTTCCAAGAACTACGTACCAGTGGCGCGCGAACAGCTTCGAGACTTTGTCAAGGCACGCCTGCGTACTTTCTGCGAAGAAGAGCTCGATGTTCCTCTGATCCTGTTTAACGACGTCCTGGATCACGTTCTTCGAATCGACCGTGTCTTCCGACAACCTCAAGGTCATCTCATCCTCATCGGTGTAAGCGGCAGTGGAAAGACGACACTCTCGCGCTTCGTCGCCTGGATGAACGGCCTCGCAGTATTCCAGATCAAAGTGCACGGCAAGTACTCCGCCGAGGATTTCGACGAAGATCTCCGGACTGTCCTTCGCCGCTGTGGCTGCAAGGGAGAGAAAATTTGCTTCATCATGGATGAATCGAACGTGCTGGACTCTGGATTCTTGGAACGTATGAACACGCTTCTCGCCAACGGCGAAGTCCCTGGCCTCTTTGAAGGTGATGAGTACGCAACTCTCATGACGGCTTGCAAAGAAGGCGCACAACGCCAGGGCCTGCTCCTCGACTCGCAGGAGGAATTGTACAAATGGTTCACCCAGCAGATCGTTCGCAACCTGCATGTTGTCTTCACCATGAATCCGCCCACCGAAGGCCTTTCCTCCAAAGCAGCTACGAGTCCGGCCCTGTTCAATCGTTGCGTCCTTAATTGGTTCGGCGACTGGTCTGATCAAGCCTTATACCAAGTTGCTTACGAACGCACACTCGCGGTCGACATTGATCGAAGCAACTTCAATGCTCCAGACAGCCTACCAATCGCTTTCGACCAGCTGGAAATGCCACTCAATCATCGAGACGCGGTCGTCAACGCCATGGTACATGTGCATCATTCGATTCGTGCATTCAACGATCGCCTGAAGCGTCAACAGAACAAGACGACATTCTTGACGCCCCGACAATTCCTGGATTTCGTTGAGCAATTTGTCAAGCTATTCAACGAGAAGCGCGACGATCTTGAAGAGCAGCAACGCCACCTCAATGTCGGGCTTGACAAACTTCGCGAGACTGTTGACAAAGTGTCGGAGCTGAAAAAGAGCCTGGCTAGCAAGAAGATTGACCTCGAAAAGAAGGATGCCGAAGCGAGTGAGAAGCTTCAGAGAATGGTTGCTGATCAACGTGAAGCCGAGCAACGCCGTGCATCATCCTTGGAGATCCAAGCTGCACTTGAAGTCCAGGAGCAGGAAGTCGCTAAGCGTCGAGAGGTCGTTATGAGAGATCTCGCCAAGGCGGAGCCTGCTGTAGAGGAAGCTCAGCGCAGCGTCAGCAACATCAAGCGCCAACATCTGACCGAGGTGCGGTCCATGCAGAATCCTCCCGCTGGTGTGAAGCTCGCATTGGAGTCCGTCTGCACACTTCTAGGTCACAAGGCCAATGACTGGAAGACAATCGTCAGCATCGTCCGCCGCGATGACTTCATCGCAAGCATCGTTGGCTACGACAACGAGAGGCAGATGACACCTCAACTCAGGAACAAGATGACTGCCGAGTACATCTCGAAGGAGGAATTCACTTTCGAGCGTGTGCAGCGTGCCAGCAAAGCCTGTGGACCGCTCGTGCAATGGGTCGAAGCACAGGTCAACTATTCCGAGATCCTCGATCGCGTCGGCCCACTTCGCGAGGAGGTCGATACCTTGCAGGATGAAGCACTCCAGACCAAGGCTGAAGCGAAGGCGATCATGAACACTCTCACCGAGCTGGAGCAAAGCATTGCAACCTACAAGGCGGAGTACGCTTCGCTGATTAGCCAGACCGAAGCCATCAAAGCAGAGATGACTCGAGTGCAGTCAAAGGTCGATCGCAGCATGCGACTGCTCAACAGCCTGTCTTCGGAGCGTGGTCGCTGGGAGGACACGAGCAAGACATTCCAAGTTCAAATGGAGACCATCATTGGAGACGTCTTTCTGGCAGCTGGATTCTTGGCATACGCCGGGCTGTACGACCAACAATATCGCCGAGCAATGGTGGAGGACTGGTCGCTTCAACTGTCTTCCTCCGGCATTGCATTCAAGTCGCAAAATGCTCTGTCGGAGTATCTTTCCACAGCGGACGAGAGGCAGCAGTGGCATGAGAATGCACTGCCAGTCGATGAGCTGTGTACCGAGAATGCCATCATGCTGAAGCGATACAACCGCTACCCACTCATCATCGACCCATCCGGCCGCGTCACCGACTTTCTCCAGAATGAAAGCAAAGAACGCCGGCTCACCGTCACCAGTTTCTTGGACAGCTCATTCGTCAAGCAGTTGGAGAGTGCACTGCGATTCGGCAACCCAATCCTCATCCAGGACGCGGAGCATATCGACCCCATTCTGAACCATGTACTCAACAAGGAGACGCAGAGAACGGGAGGACGAGTCTTGATCCAGCTTGGTCGGCAGGAGATCGATTTCTCGCCCGCATTCAAGCTTTATTTGTCTACCAAAGACCCATCGGCGGCATTCGCGCCCGACATCTGCAGCAGGACCACCTTTGTCAACTTCACGGTAACGCAGAGCAGTCTGAAGACGCAGACCCTGAACGATGTCCTCAAGTCCGAGCGTCCTGATGTCGATGAGCGGCGATCCAATTTGGTAAAGATGCAAGGCGAGTTTACGCAACGCCTGCGAGGCTTGGAGCGCAAGCTTCTTCAGGCCCTCAATGAGTCTCGCGGCAACATTTTGGACGACGAGAACGTCATCGAGACTTTGGAAACACTCAAGAATGAGGCCACGGAAATCACAGCCAAAGCGTCCGAGACGGAAGGAGTCATGAATGAGGTCAATAACATCATGAACACTTACGAGATCATTGCTCGCTCCTGCTCGGCGATATTTGCGGTCCTGGAACAGCTCTACCACGTGCACAGCTTTTACCAATTCTCGCTGCAGTACTTTGTCAACATCTTCGAATTTGTTCTACGGACCGCCCGCGAATCCAGCGAGAGGGACTCCAAGAAGAGGAGTGATTCGATCGTGCGCTCTCTGTTCGGCAAGACGTACCGTGAAACATCAGCGTCGCTGCTACAGAAGGATCGCCTTACCTTTGCAGTGCTTCTGGCTCAAGCAGCGCCTTTCCCAATGGATAAGACGTTCCTGGACATCTTGCTCGACGAGAAGATTGCTGGCGGTGATGTGTCTTCTGTTCCTGAGCAAAAGGCACAAGGCGTCGCTTTTGCCTCGCGTATCAATGGCCTGAAGAATCTTGTATCAGATACCGACTCTCCCGAGTGGGCCAAGTTCTTCGCCGTCGAAGAAGCTGAGGTGCACGTCCCTGGCGCAGCGCAGTTCAGTGGCAATAACAACGACAAAGCCCTGAAAGAGCTTCTGCTTGTGAAGCTCTTCCGCATGGACCGACTTGTGCCGGCCACCGAGCGTTTCATCACCGCGGTCTTTGGCCAATCCTTCCTGGATGTTGCCGAAGACCTTGGCCGCGTGGCTCGAGAGACTGTTGCCAGCTCTCCCATCGCACTCTGCTCAAGCCCTGGATTCGACGCCAGCTACAAAGTCGATCAACTCGTCGAGCGCACGCAGGCCAGCTGCACAAGTGTGGCCATGGGATCGAACGAGAGTTTGGCAAGCGCCGACGCCGCTCTCGCCGGTGCAGCAGCCAATGGATCCTGGGTGCTGATCAAGAACGTCCACCTCGCAACGGAATGGCTGCAGAACCTCGTCAAGCGCATCGACTCGTTGAAGCCGCACAAAGACTTCCGCCTGTTCTTGTCCATGGAGACCAGTCCGAAGATCCCGTCCAGTCTGCTCCGCGCTTCCCGCGTCCTGATGTACGAGCAGCCCGCCGGTATCCGCGCCAATATGCGCGACTCTCTGACTTCCCTGCCCGAGAAAGCCGTTCAGCAACCAGTGGAAAAGGCGCGAGTCCACTTCTTACTCTCCTTCCTCCACGCCGTCGTGCAAGAGCGTCTGCGCTACGCTCCCCGCCTCGGATGGAAGGGATTCTGGGAATTCAACGACGCCGACTTTGAGTGTTCCGCCTTTATCATCCAGTGGTGGATCGACAACCTCGCCCGTGGTCGGTCGAACGTGGCGCCGAAGTCAATTCCGTGGGAGATGCTCCGCGCGTTGATCTCGGAAATGTACGCGGGTAAAGTCGATGATGCTGGTGACATGCGGGAGTTGAAGACACTGGTGGAGAAGACGTTGACGGCGGACGCATTCGAGGAGGGATTCAATCTGATTGGAGAAGTGGCCGAGGACAAGTCGGTGGGCGCGGTGTTGCCGAGTGGTACGGGCAAGGATGTATTTTTGCAGTGGGTGAAGGAGTTGCCGGAGCGAGAACCTCCGACGTATTTGGGATTGCCGGCCAACGCGGAGAAGTTGTTGCTGGTTGGGCATGCGGAGGAGATGCTGAAGAACTTGAAGACGGTGATGGGGGTGTTGGATGAGGGAGAGCATGTCATGGCGGAGGCGGTGGAGGTGGAGGAGTAATGAAGGAGACGGACATGAGAACCGGTGGAGAATGGTCTCTGTTGTGATGGCCTTGACCTGGTGATTGCTGCATTGCATTGCGATGGCGTTGCGGATGGATGTGCATGGGATTTTTGAGATGGACTGCGTATACCCATTCCCTTTATGGTCTCAAATTGCTGTTGTATCGAAGAGGTCTGTCTACTGAGTATACATTTGAGTTGATTCAATATTCGTGAGGTGTCATCAATTGTCCATGTCGTCTGCTACGATGTCGCCCGGGCACATGAAGAACAGACAACACTGGTCAGCTTCGGCATACCACCGTACGCACACGAAAACGATGCGGCCGTACGATAGGACCATTGGCATGAGAGACCAAGTCATGTCAATGTCCGAGGCATCTCGTGTTGAATGATGAGGATATGATTGATGACTTATTCGGCATGGCTTGTGGTGACTGAACATGCTCGGATTTGTGTCAAGGTCGAATAGCCGTGAGATGCCTATGAGAAGCATTCCTCCATGAGTCGAGCGATCACTGTGGCGTTCTTCGGTACTTTGAGACGTTGCAAGGATACCCATGGCTTACAGGTGAGGCTGAAAAAATGTTTGTTCGTTCGAAAATTCACTGCCCGGTAATGGCCGGCTGGAGGAAATGGTTGATAAAGGTACGGGAGGATGGGTTGATGGGTGGTTTTCGATGCGAAAGATATGTCCTTGCTTGTGCAGTAGGCTCGTAGTCTAGAGCTTGGATTGTCTTGTCGGGAGCTTGTCGACGACGACACCGTGATACTGGAATGCCATGGCCATGTGTGATGCAGTGTGACCAGGGGCGTGCATCGGTAGAAGGCGGAATGGAAGCCATGTGCGGTTGCCGATTGCGGGCAGTCGGAGCGTCTTGAGGCCGAGAAATGGCCGGGAGGGCTGTTCCGTCGCCTGTTGATTGACTCGGACTGATAAGCCCCACCTCACCAGAAAGACTGAGAAGGGTGAAGGTTTGTTCATCACAGGGACGGGAAGAAAACAGAGAGAGAAATCCAAATCGCAGAAGAAGATGCACATGTCCGTCTGGTGGAGTCCACTCTGCTTACTCACTCTCTTCGTGTTCTATACTACCTTACCTTATACTTCTGTACTCTTGACCATCTCAACATCAACAACGTCTCTTGAACAAGAAGACTCAACTCTCCCACCACAAAGTCGTTGATCCCGCTGCACGGCCGATCATCTCCAAAGCCACCGACCACGCAGCACGCTCCCGCCTGACTAATTATTGACGCTTCTGCCCCTCCGAGTGCGACTCACATCATCATCATCATCATCATCGTCGTCGAGTCTGCGAACCGACTACCCTCTCTCGTCAAATCTCGGCTTCGAATTCTCCCACCACCACCACCACCACCACCCCAGGCCATCTCCGCCATTTCTCCGCCCGCGATAATCAGGAACGCATTAATCAGCACTCGAGCCATTGTCATTGCCATTGCCATTGCCGATTACCGCGTCGATTGAACCGGCCCTCGTCTCGTGGACATTGCTGCATCGTTCCCTCATTACACTGGCCGCCAATCGCCTGCACGGAGACGACCGGATTTCCACATCCACGGGACGGTCCTGACTGACGTACTCGATAGCCCTCCCACGCGCATCGTACTGATAGGGCACATCACCCCTCCATTCACTGCACAAGCCACGTCCGAGGTACCGCGGGCGTCGCGAACTCCTACCAACATCATCCCTGAAAACCCACCTGGCTCGGCTGTTGACCGCTGTTGCAAAACATGGACGCCATTAAGAAGGCTTTCGTGCCGGCCACGGGCAAGGAGCAAGAGATCGCGGCGGGATTGGGCGACCGTGATCGTCGTCGAGAGGATGACCTCAACCCCGACGCCCAGAAAGAGCTGCAACAACTGCGCGATACCCTACAGAACAACATCCAAGCCTCGCGCATGCAGCACCACGCTTTCGAGCCACTCTCGCTGCCTGGCTCGCAACCAGTTTCACGTGTACGTGCCGTCATTGTTTCGTTTCATCCCGCGAACAGCACGAAGCCGCCATGCTTTTGCCCTGCTCGAAACGACTCGCTGACAGTGTATGTTTCTTTCGCAGGTCCCTTCTGGATCCGCAACGCCGCAACGTATTCAACAAATGCAAGCGGGCTCAGATCACAACTCGCCCAAGCACTCACCTCCAGGATCCACCGTGCACTCTCCACCACTCACACCCGCTGCCACCCATTCGCGAGATGCCGGCAAGACCGTCACATCCGCTCCGGCGGTCCGTCCACCCACTGATGTTATGACCCCTCAGAGATCAGCATCACCACAACGCGCGGAACCAGTATCATCGCATCCGAAGCAGCAACCGTCGAACTCGGTGGGACCGTCCAACGACTCGCAGCCGCCGTCCAAGGACATCAGCCCGAGCGACACACCCAGCAGCACTGCCCCTGGCACACCCAGATCATACACTCCGAGCTCGGACAGCTCTCGTAAACGTGGTTCCGTGCAACAAACATCGGAGACCTCCGAATCACGCTTTCGATTTGGTAACCGCGATCCAGCGATCGGCTTCACCACTTCTGGAAGCGGGCCAAGCCTGCCGCCCATGCCTGGTCTGCCCAAGCAGACGCCGAGTGGATTGCCGATCATGAGGAATGAGGAGAAGCGCTCTAGCGGCTTCTTCGGCGGATCAAAGAATGATCACAGCACCGAGGAGAATAAACGCTCCAGCATTTTCTTTGGCGGACAAAAGAATGATCACAGCACAGAGGAGAATAAACGCTCCAGCGTGTTCTTTGGCGGACACAAGAATGATCACAGCGACAGCTCAAGCACAATCAATGAGAAAGCACAAGGCAATCACGGTTCAAAGTCCAACCTCAAGCGCTTCTTCAAGGGATTGGGAGGCGGAGACCACAAACACAAGGAGAAGGACAAGGCGAGATCAAGAGCGAATTCGCCAAATGGAACAAGGACACCACCGGCTTCAAGACCCACGACCGGAAATGCACCGGTCGTGCCATTCGCCGATGACCATGGACTGGCATCAAAGTATGGAAAGTTTGGCAAAATGTTGGGATCCGGTGCAGGTGGATCAGTCCGTCTCATGAAGAGGAGTGGAGATGGCACCGTTTTCGCAGTCAAGCAATTCCGTGACCGACACGCATACGAGAGCGAACGGGAATACAACAAGAAGGTGACGGCCGAGTTTTGCATTGGCTCCACCCTCCATCACGGCAACGTCATCGAAACGATCGATATAGTGCACGAGAAGGGCAGATGGTTCGAAGTGATGGAGTTTGCGCCGTTTGACTTGTTTGCGACAGTCATGACGGGTAAGATGGGGAGAGAAGAGGTCACCTGCGCGACGCTGCAAGTCTTGAGCGGCGTGCTATATCTTCACAGCATGGGTCTGGCACATCGAGATCTCAAGCTTGACAATGTGGTGATCAATGATCAGGGGATCATGAAATTGATTGACTTTGGAAGTGCGGTGGTGTTCAGATATCCCTTTGAGAATGAGGTCGTTTTGGCGACTGGTGAGTGGAGGAGTGTCATGATACTTGAAAGCTTTGGCTGACGACATTTCAGGCGTTGTCGGATCTGATCCATACCTTGCCCCGGAGGTCTACGACCACTCAAAGTACGACCCTCGACCGACCGATATTTGGTCGATCGCAATCATGTTCTGCTGCATGACACTCCGTCGCTTCCCTTGGAAAGCACCTCGACTCTCGGACAATTCCTACCGCCTCTTCGTCGCCACCCCTGACCCGGATCAGGACAAGGTTCTTGACTCGCATCGTAGATCTGTTGCGAACGCCAGGACCGCGCCTCCATCACGGAATGCCAGCAACGACGGAGATCACAATGGGAACGACGAGAAAAAGGCGACGAACCCATCAATACCGCCCGAGAATCAGCCCACGATCAAGGGTCCTATCAGGTTGCTCAGATTGCTTCCGAGAGAGACTCGACATATCATCGGACGAATGTTGGAGTTGGATCCCAAGAAGCGAGCGGACATGGATGAGATTCTGGCGGATCCGTGGGTGCAGAACAGTTTGGTGTGCCGGCAGGAGGAGAATGGCGTGGTGATCAAGGCGCCGAATCACACACATACGCTGCAGCCGAGTAATGCATCATAGAAATAATTCTTGTGCGACGGGCACGAGAGTGTAGTGTGGAGGACGGGAGGCGAGGGCAGGAGCACTCTCCTCGAAGATAAAATAGTGGATTGAGGCTGTCAATAATAGATGCATCGCAGCTCCTTTTACAGGCAGAGCAGAGAGCAGAGCAGATCATACCATGCCAGCCATGAATGCAAAAAGCAGCGAGACGATGTTTGAAGTCTTGCATATGTTCATCAAGAAATCTTCCAACATGCCTCCAACGTGTACCTTATCACCTCGAACCATGCTCTGGGAGGCACATGATCGGAAGACGGCGATAAGGCTTGCTGACCTCTTAGCTATAGCTGCTTCGCCGCAAGGCTTGGTGCTGCATCTTGAAGCTGTCGACTACTAGCTTGAAGAACCAGCCACGACGTGCGTGATGAATCATGCTCTGATTGAGCGACCAACGACGACGAGGGAGAGTTTCATCAGAAAAGTCAGACAGACCCCTCCATCAAGGGCAACGTCACCGGCATACGCATCCCTACCTCCCCTCCACCAAATATTTTCTCACTGCCGAATGATTGACGCTGATGTGCTGCCGGGATCAGTTTGACTGGCTTGGGTATAAGGCGGCGTTGGATTGGAGGGATTGGCAGAGCTTCTCTCTCTTCTGATGATGAGGGCTGTGCAGGCAGGTAAGGTAGGTAGGTAGGTACTTTGTGTAAGCAGAGAGATAGATAAGTCGAGCTGATAGCGATGGAGCTTTTCATCAGCTTGTTGTAGGTTCTATCACTGTTGTCCCTTGTCCCTCCTCTTGAGAGCATCTCTTCTATTGCATGGCTATTGTTCGACCTGGACCAACGATTGACTCTCAACAACCAACAGCCACCTGAACAACCTTTTCTCACAGAGGCGTCGTTCTAGAACCGCTTCCACTGCTTCTCTCTCCCTGCCCGTCGCCGCCCGAGGGAATCCTCCGCTTAACGCCTTGTCCTTCATCTCTTCTTTACCAGTCAAATACGCACGTTGTCGCCCATTTATTCTCCTATTCGGCTGATTGTAATTCTCTTGCTCTTGCTCTTGCTCTTGCTCTGGACTCGCCTCGCCCTCCGCGACAGCACCAATCCGCCATGCGACGTCGTTAGCGGTCCCAAAAGCTAATCAATCCCTCGAGTGGAAAGAGAGACAGAGAGCGCGCGCCTCATCAATATTAGTGCCATTCACCTTCAAATCTCGGTGTGTCGAATCAAAATATATACATACATATATATACACGACCCGAGACACCCCCATCCCACGGGCGACCAGGATGCGAGGCCACACCCACACCCACACCCACACCCACACCCGCCTCCAGTCCAAGCCATATTTCGATCTCGACGTCGGTCTGGCCAATTCCGCCCATTCCCGTTCCACCTCTTCCGCTTCGACCACGACCTCTTCCACCGTTTTTCAGCAACTCTCCTCGTCCATTCCTGTTACGACTTCGCTCAGCTTCACCACTCCGCTGAAGATTGCGCCGACGCCTGAACCTACGAGGGTGCAACTCCAGCGACAGCGACTTCAAGAGCAGCATGCACGGACACCTGTGAGCAAGGCTATTCCCGCGTTCAAGACTTCTGCTGGTATGTATGAGAAACATCTTCTCGTTGAAGATCAGTTCAGCCATGATGCACGGCGGGAGCATGCATGACCTGGCTTTCCTCCTCTGCCGAAGAAATCCACTCCATCTCAAACAGTCCACATCAACTAATGCACGCCCTCTCCCTCCACAGCATTCTTCGCTTCCCTGCGCACCAACCTCCGACTCCACGCCTCCCCACCACCGAGCCCGCTTTCCACACCCCCGTCGATGCGCGGCTCCACCACCTCGCTCCCACCGCCATCACCGCTCTCCTTCCCCGCCCTCTCAATGGACGACCACGACCCCACCTCCGACGACCACGATGACCACGATGACCACCATCACCCTCCTCACGACCCCCTCGACGGCGTCCCCGAACTGACCTCCTACCTCACAACCGACGATGCCGAGCGAACAGAAGGACTGAAACTCGTCGCGGACAGCGTGGCGCAACAACGACAACTCGCAAATCAAACATTACTCTACAACCCCGCGAATTTAGCCGCGATGATCGCCCTCCTCTCCTTCGCTGGGAGGTACGTGTGGAATCGGTATCATCACGACTACTACATCCTCGGCATGACGGTCATCGGACTGATCATGGCGGGGATGGCGGGCTGTCGATTCGCGACACAGGGGTATCTGTTCGCGGCGGAGGAAATTAACTGGGAATGGGTCGGTGATAGCGATGTGTTGGTCACGAAGTTTGGAGAAGAGGTCATTGCTGCGGTTGTGATAGAGTGGGTGTCCGGCGAGAGTCGGCAGAAGAGGAAGAAGGCTTGGAGGGGACTGATCAGGGCGTGGACGGTGAGGTTGAAGTATCGCGGGAAAGGAGTGGGGAGTGCGTTGTTGGAGGAGGCGGTGGCGGAAGCGAAGAGGAAGGGCGCGGAGGGGTTGGAGTTTGCGGAGGATCATGCTAGTATGTTCATTGTGGTCTTGTGGTGTTGGCGGAGGGATCCATTTGCTGACAAGTGTGGTGCACTACAGATTCGAGACGTGTCCTCCCGGCTTTTTACAATGGTTATTTCGACCGGCAAGATCGTAACGCGAGGGAACTGTTGGAGAATTTGATGCAGTCCAGTCCGGGACGAGGGAAGCGGAAGTGAGAGATTTATACACCGGATGACTGACGATTTGAATGAGTATATAGGAATACACTCTGCACAGTCGGGTATAAAGACGATTGGGATCTTGTTGAATGTTGATGTGAAAGCAATCCGACGCGGTTTAGTTACTCGACATGGCAGACGATGTGCAGCAACTCTTGCGGCCATCGTCCTGCTGCGCTCTCATCGATATCGCAGCGACGCGCTCGATTGGTCTGGTTGGCGTCCTCGTGCAAGCCAAGGAGACCTGCATCTATCGCCAAAGGATCATCTCGACAAGCGCTGCCGCCATCGGAGACGATCCCAAGGTGCCTCCTGCGACGTCCGATCTCCTCCGATTTCTGCTCAAGCCTTGGATTACCTCCCTTTTGCTAATTGTCCGGCTTCGTCACAATCGGGGCTTCTGCAGCAGCTGCAGGGCTTGGAGCTCGTGCTTTGTGGGTCGAAGAACCTGAGTACCCGGCTTCCGGCACCATCTCGTCCATCTGATTGTTGGGCCGCCAAGTCTTAGGCGGACGCTGGCATTGCTGGCATTGCTGGCATTGCTGGATACTCCGTTCGCTACACTGGATTTTCTTGCAGGATATGGCCAAGAACCGGGCGAACTGAAGCGAACGAACCGCGCCTACGAGGACTGTTGCGTCGGATGAACTCGGACGTCGATCTTCACGCTCGAAGCGAAGGTCCTGCACCAGAATCCTTCCACGAGATTTCCTCTCGCTCCCAACTTCTCGGCCCACTCTCATCCCTCTCGCCAAGTCACCCATGAGGAGCAAGACCCCACACCTGCGCACGCCACGCCCCTCCAGGGCAAGGATTCACCCGGTACACCGTACAAGTACTTTTTTAGCTCTCCATCGTTATCAATCTTATCAGATCGATTCGTTTCTCTCCTGACTACATGTCTTTACTGCTTCATCGTCTTTTCTTTACCCGTGGTTGATTGTTTCGTTATCTTTCCGACTCTTCGATCTTCTACAGAGCGGTCGTCCAATCGCCATGGACATTCTCCACAGGTTCAAGAAGCCCGACGCCGGGCCAAGAAACAGCTCCCCAGAAGCTACACGCAGCTCGTCGTTGCAAGAGAAGAGCTACTACGTAGACGGTGCGCACTCCACAGAGATCCGCGCAGTCGCATCTGAAGACAGCGATCGCGACGATGAGATTGTCCACAAGGACATGCAGCGCGGCATTCAAAAGATGGAGGGCGTAGCACAAGTATGGCCTCGTTGGGCACTTTATGCCACATATGTCCTGTATGTTGGTGTTACATACTGATATGTTGATGGAAAGACTGACGGTATTGTGCACGCAGCGTCTGGATCATCTACTTCATCGACGCCCTCGAAGGTCCCACCGGCTGGGCTCTGACGCCTTACGTGACCAGCGAGTTCCAGCTTCACGGTCTCACAGCTCTGACTGGAGTCGTGGCATCGCTCGTCTCAGGTCTCGCGAGACTGCCAATGGCCAAGATCATTGACATTTGGGGCCGGCCGGAAGGGCTGGTCATCTCAGTGATTTTCATGACGGTCGGCTCGATTATGATGGCCGCGACCGATAGCGTGGAGATGTATGCGGCTGCGGAGGTGTTCAGTCAGACTGGGTGAGCATTTTCCAATACGAATTGGGATTGTCCGGATCTACTGACGCTTCACCACAGTGGCAACTGTCGCAACTTTATCCTCGGTGTCCTCCTCGCCGATACATCTCAACTCAAGAACCGTGGCTTGATCCTCGCCTACATCGCCTCGCCATACCTTATCACGACCTTCGTCTCCGGCTTCTTTGCGCAAGCCATGCTGGACGGCGCAGGCTGGAGATGGGCGTTCGGTATCTTCTCCATTCTGCATCCAGTCCTCAACACTCCTCTCATCCTCCTATTGCTGTGGTATCAGCGCAAAGCAATCGGCATGGGTCTCGTCCCCACACAAAGCGCTGGTCGAAGCCTCTGGCAGTCGGTGAAGTACTACGCCGTTGAATTTGATGTTCTCGGATTGCTTCTGCTGGTCGCTGGCTTTGCCATCTTCCTTCTTCCGTTCAACATTTACTCTTATCAGGGCGCTACCCTCAGGGAACAGTGGACGTCGCCTCTTGTCTTGTCGATGATCATCGTCGGCTTGTTCATCATCCTCGCGATCGCGCTCTACGAGTGGAAATTTGCGCCTGTGCAGGTATGTTCCGACAACCCTGGATCCCGTATTTCCAACCTCGCTGACCTACCTCAGATCATCCCCTTCCACCTCCTCCGCGACCGCACCATCCTCGGAGCCTGCTTCCTCGCCGCCATCCTCTTCGTCGAATTCTACATCTGGAATTCCTTCTTCAGCTCGTTCCTCCAAGTCGTACCAGCTTTGGACCTCGCCCGCTCCGGCTATGTGCAGAACATCTATAGCATGGGATCTTGCTCGTGGTCGTTTGTGGCGGGCTTGATTGTGCGGTACTACGGCGACTCGAAGTGGCAGTGTCTCCTGTTTGGCATGCCCATGACGCTGCTGGGTGTCGCGTTGATGATTGTCTTTCGGCAGCCGGAGGTCAATATTGGATACATTGTCATGGTAAGCATCTGGCATCTCAAGCCTGATACTCAGACCACCGCTGACCCTCCCACTCAGTGTCAAATCTTCATCGCCTTCGGCGGCGGCACCCTCGTCATCGGCCAGCAAGTCATTGCCATGGCCGCCACCACGCACCAGTACATCGCCATCGTACTCGCTATCCTCGCCGTCTTCAACGCCATCGGCGGAGCCATCGGCAACACCATCGCCAGCGCCGTCTGGACGGGAACCTTCTACGCCGATCTCGCGAAGCACCTCCCAGCAGAGACGTTGGCCAACGCGACTGCTATTGGAGCCAGTTTGGAGACTCAACTCAGTTATCCCGTTGGTGACCCGACCAGAGTTGCTATACAAATCGCGTATGGAAATGCACAGAGGTATATGCTTATTACGGCCACGGCGATTACGGTGCTGGGATTCCCGGCTGTGATGATGTGGAGGGGTATTGATGCGAGGGAGAGGAAGCAGGTTAAGGGACGGGTGTTTTGATCGAGAAGGCACGGTCAGATGGTCTAGCTTTTAGACGCCCAAACGGGATACAGGACATAGAGCAAACGCCAAGTTTGCGGAGGCGATCGGGCAGAAGTTACAAGCTCACAGCACGTTCGTTCGCAACTACACCGCTGCTACCACTGCTAGTGCCACAATCCATTCCGGTACCTTCCTGATCTGCTGATTCATAAGATCACGCCGCAGTCTGGAGCTTGATCTTCAAGACTTTCCGAGCAGAAGTGAGCGACTTCTGCTACCCAACGACGCTGAAAGCTGTACGATCGACTCACCGACAGTCCTAGCCACTGCATCTCCGGTGCGAACGAACACAGTCCACCAGCTCACGCACATCACATCTCGAAACTTTGGTCCAGCTAGCGGCGCACAAGGATAAGACCGTGCCTGGACGAACGGCATGCAACCAGCCTTGGTTCACAAGGCGTTTACTAGACTGTGCTCGGCACCCTCCGACACCACAGCGAGTGCTGGACAGGACTCGCTCTAGCAATGCACGCCGTCCGTCACTTACGCACACCTCCTCCTTACACCTCCTCGGATCAAGCCGTGAGGATGCGTTCCTCGAATCTTGATGAAACACGATGGCCGAAGCACACCCCACATGTTCATGCTATCGAATAAATCGTCTTCTGTTCGCAGACAAGAATCGCCATGAGAGATCGACCGGGAAGCATTAGTTCCTCTTGAAGACAGACCAGACTGCCTCTCGAGCTTTGAACCCGCAGTGTGATCCTGATGAAGTAAGGTTCTGTCAATGAGCTCTTTTGGGGACCTCGGTGGCGTCTAGAAAAGCAACAACTCTCTGTCGATCCTCTGTGTGGGGTAACACACATTGCGGAGAGAGTTTGAACAGTTCGAATCTCGAACGTCCTCCTTCCCGATTGAGAGCTATCCTCGATGTGATGAGTGAATTGGTGACTGGCTTGTAGATCAACGGCGGAGGTTCCTCTCTATACGCCTCATGCATACGTTGTGTTGGAGATCGTGGAGGACGCATGGCATGTTTGATCGTGGACACATGGCAGACATGTGCACGACTCGGAACCTTGCGGATGGTCGCACTTTGTCACATGCAAGCCGTGGTCCAACTTGAAGCCAGCCGGCATGATAGATGGAGGTGAAAGATGAGATAAAACCAGACAGCGACAGCCAAGCCCATCATGACAATTGCATCGAAGACGGATAGACATTCGATCTGCAGGATGCACTTTGCAAAAGGCTTGGTGTGGAAGCCATGTCAACCTTGCTGGTCCTTCTCCACGCCGATCACCGCACTATCCCCCGCCAACATGCCTCGGTCCGAAGTCGACCAACTGACAAGACAGCGTTCATTCGTTGCGGTGAGTGGGTTCGATCACCTTATTAGCAGTGCTCTGTGAACTAATTTCGAATTACAAGCTTCTCCCCGGGTGTTGCTGCGACCCGAACGAACGACTTTGGATTTATTGAAAGTCGGTACTTTCAGCCATGCTAGGATGACTTGTCCACTGTGTGAATTGAGTAGTGCAATGCAGGGGTGAAGTTGGCGTCAATCTCCCTGGTCTTGATCCCGTCTGCATCATGAATCCACGCTAGCAGATTGACAACTTGCCGTACTTAGCGTATGTGGCTGATCAAGAGATCGGCTGCTAAAAACAAGTACAAGGAACAGTCTATAAAGTCTGCCGTCCTCGAACGGGATGTCCAGGGACCACCGCTCTCGACCACCTCCTCCAATCCCCAACCCGCGCGGATCTTCAACCATGCACTTCAATCTCCGCGCCATCTTGGGCGCCTACTTGGCCGCTACCGCTGTTGCATCGCCCACTCCCGACTTGTCCGCTCGCGCCGACGCCATCACGAGCCTCGAGCACCTCACCTCGGTCATCACGAGCTTCCGCAATGGCAACCCCACCGATGAGGCCCAAGCCAGAGCCATCTACGAGCGTATCGTGCCTCAGTCCAGCCCCAGCTCCATCCAAGAGGCCGTCGCAGGCGTAAAGACCATCACCGATGCCAACCCCGGCGACATCTTCAAGTCCGGCGCGGAGATCCTTCTCGGAGGTTTCGCCGGAGGCACCTACGCCAACATCATCAACGCCTACCTCTTCACCGGCAGCTCCAACAACATCAATCTGCGCCAACCTTTTCCCCCAGTCTACCCCAAGGCGGACCCTCGTGATGCTCCCTACAGCGTGAGCGAGTCCAAGCTCCGCGCCGCTATTTACATTCCTCCAGGCTTCACCTATGGCCGCAAGCAGCCGCTGCTCTTCTTGCCTGGGAGTGGTGTTCGCTCGGGTCCAAGCTTTGCCTCGAACATGGGCAAGCTGTTCACGAACAGCCCTATTGCTGATCCAGTATACGTCAACATCCCCAACGATGTCTTGGGTGACATCCAGATCGCGGCGGAGTACGTTGCGTATGCCGTCAACTACATCTCGGGCATTTCTGGCAACCGCAAGGTGGGTTGTATGTCATCCTGGATCAAGTTGTGACCTGCTAATGAGTGTCCAGGTGTCGACTCTCTCCTGGTCCGCTGGTTCCATCTCCGGGCAGTGGGCGTTGAAGTACTGGTACTCCAACCGCGACAAGATCAACGACAAGATTGGCATCTCAAGCGACTACCACGGCACCGTCTTCGCCAAGCTTCTCTGCCCTGGCTTCGAGACTCCAGGATGCACCCCAGCCATTGCTCGTGGGTAGACCAACTGCCTCTTGAATCTTCCACATCGACTGACCTCTCTCCAGAGCAAAACTACAACTCCACCTTTATCCGCACTCTCCGCAACAACGGTGGCGACTCCACATACGTGCCCACCACCAACGTCTACAGCATCTTCGACGAGATTGTGCAGCCGCAAGCCGACCCCAACGCTTCGGCTTCCCTCAACGGTGCCACCAACGTCGAGCTCCAGTCCGTCTGCACGGCAGTCCTTCCCGGCGGCGCTTTCTACAACGAGCACGCTGGCGTCCTCTTCAACTCTCTCGCCTACAGCCTCGCCATGGATGCTTTGACCAACGCTGGATCTGCCTCCGTTGCTCGTGTCAACGCTGAGCAAGCTTGCGCGCAGTTTGCGGCTCCTGGTATTACTCTCCCTGACATCTTCAACACATACGCTCAGCTCCCGATCGCTGCTCTCGCCATTATTGCGTACCAGCCCAAGGTTGCGGACGAGCCTCCGATCATGCCATACGCGCAGAAGGATGTTCCTGCCTAGAGAGGCAGAGATATGGGAAGTAGATGAGATCTGAGATCTTGTATCCGAGGTTAACTGGTTCCTGGCGAGTCTGTCTGACGATTGGAGAGGCAAGATCCCCGTGAAGTTAGTTGGTTAATGTCCGAAACGATTCGATATGTTTCTGTCTCTTCAAAAGCAACCTCTTTGTACGAAACCTCGTATTTGAAGCTTCCCGTGGGTGAGGTCCCGTCTCTGCACTTGGGATGTTGCCATCCAAGGGTGGGAAGAGCAGCCACCGCAACGTTGTCAGCCTGCTGCAGTATGACGACCGGTATCGTCCATTCCGCACCGTGTCGGCTCGCGTGTCGAAATAGTCGCCTGAGCTCCGTGCACTGTCGGAGGTTCAAGCCCTTTCGAGCGATCGCGAGTCGTTCAGGAGTCAGGAAGCTGACGCCGATACTTTCATCCGCACTCATTTTGGCCCTGGTAACACGAATCCAGTATCTGCCATCCCACAGCAGCCAATCCGACCACCCAGGACTGTCAGTCGATGACTCGAGGTCGGCTTTGAACAAGAACGGCACGATTGTATTCCTCTGCAAACGTGATGGATTCTGCCGGCATATCGAGAATCGCCGGGTCCATTGATCGATGGCATTATCTCGTCGAATGGTAACAGCTGCGACTTGCGTCTCTTGCGGTCCTCCTGTCCTCTCTGTCAGGTCGCCTAGCATCACGTCGGTGGCCTGATCAAGTGTTTGAAGAGAGATCTCGGTCTGTGGAGAGACGTTTTGCAAGACCCTCCTCAGAAAATGGGCTTTGATGTCACTCTGATGAGGATCATCAGGCAGACAATGCGATACTCCTTGACTGTCGATGAAGAATGTGAGGTGGCCGATTGACAGGTCCAGAGTCATGGGAGTGCGATCGAACACTTTCTGGACGGCTTCTTCGATGATGTCCTCTCGCTTTCTCATCGCGAGCGAGCACTTGAGGAGTCGGGGAGTCTGAAGAGCGGTCGGCAGAAGATCACTTTCCAGAAGAGACCGCACTGTGTTCCGCATTGTCAAGGACTTGTCGGTATTGGTGCTGTCTTCAAACCAATGCACACCGTTAGCACGACATATGCCGATCAACTGATCTTTGGAGAACGACAGAAGCGGCCGCATGATCCTCAGGTCGCCTTTCTCGGTCGAAAGTCTCAGTGGCTTCGGGTCATCTCTCCACCCTGAACCATCGACGCCATACACGCCCTCACAACTGGGAAAGCGTACTTCATCTTTGATACCACGAAGGCCAGCCCCAGTATACCCCGACAGAACCCTCACGCCAACAGTCTCAGCTTGATCGTCCGCATGATGAGCAACGAGCATTGAAGGTATGCGTTCTTGGTAACACGCTTTGCCCAAGGCCTGATATCTCAAAGTCCTTGCAACGGTTTCCAAATTGGTCAGCGTCTTCGGCTGTCCGTAGTTGGACCAGTCCAGCTTGAGTATGCGAGCCCTGATCTTCAACCGCTCGAGTTCCTCGGCGACTTTGGCTGCCTCGTCGCTGCTCTCCGGGCGGAGGCCATGATCGACGATGAAGCCTGTAAATTGCGAGCCGATGTGAGAAACACTACACAGGTAGGCAAGAGCCATCGAGTCGACTCCGCCACTGACGGCGATGCCTGAGCGATTATCAGCTTATCAACCATACTTCGATATCCTCAGCATCCACATACCGAACTGCTTGCTCCATCTTCGAAGGAGAAAATTGGACAAGTGTTCTTGGATTGCTTTGTACTTTGCAGACTTTGCCAAGCTATTGACAGCAGCGCCCATCTGGAGGCACACACTGTGAGCTATGTCCGCTTATTTGCCATCTCCGTGACGGACTGACAAGAGAAGAGAGGGAGGTTCGATGAATGGGACTGAGCGCCTTAATATCCGGGCGCTAAAGGGCCGATCCGCCTCAAACTACGGAGACCTATATGGCTGCAATGCACCGTCAATCTCGATGCGATTCGATTCCTGCAGAGGAGCTCGTGACCATGCACTGCAGCAAGGCAGCGGTTGCTCAGCCGCAATAGCTACACAGATAGCTACACAGATAACGTCCGATGTCCGTCAGAAGATCGGTCGCTGTCTTCAGATCTACAACAATGGACGAAAACTACATCCCGTTAGATCGACAAGGGTACACTTCAACAGTATATCGTTTACCAGGCGACCCGCCACGAGTCTGCAAATCCTTTGACAAAGGTCGCACTAAGGATCGCATTGACGAGCTCTTTACAACCGAGAAGGCAGCATATGAACGTTTTACCGCGAACAATCCGCCCAGCAGTATCTTGAAATACTATGGCGTGCATGAAACTATCCCGAACGGTCGGATCCTGGAATTTGCTGAGCACCGCGACCTGTATGCATACAGCTGGGAAGGCTCAGAAAAAGGTTGGCACCCAAACAACGAGCAGTTGTACCGCTGGGCTTTGCAAGCCGCTGAAGCCCTGGAGTTCTCGCATTCCGTCGGCGTGTACAATTCGGACATTCACCGTATCAACTTCTTCCTCGATGGAGAGTTGAATCTGAAGGTCGGGGACTGGGCCGGAGCTTCAATCGACGGAAGTGTTTCGCACTCTTCATACCGGCTGCGATACAGACAGTGCGATAAGCAGGGCGGCGATGTTCCGAGACGCTTTGGGATCACTGCGAGCACAGAGATCTTTGCTCTTGGAACCGTGATGTACGACATGGTGGTTGGAGAAGAGCCGTGGCCTGAGCTGCGGGAACCTCAAGATGCAGCTGAGATCAAAAGAAGAATCGGCGACAAGGACCTTCCGGATACAGCGAAGTTGCCGGTGCTCGGAAGGGTCATTTCGAAATGCTGGCATGTCGAGTTTGGCTCAATGACGGAGGTCAGATGTGCTATTGAAGCGGAAAGAGCATCCAGCAGCCAGGTAGATAATGCCAGCTCTTGAGACGTTGCCAAGATTGCAGAACGATGGCTTGCTCGAAAAACACTATGCTTCCTGCTGCACGTTCGACTGCTGGCACGATGGCTGGTTCTGTGGTATTGGCTTAGCGAGTTTGAAAGACGTCGAGCTGCAACAGCGCCCGGGCTTCTCCCGATGTTCCGAGTTTGGAATGGATGATGACTTTGCTGTTGGGTGCAGATCTGATTGAGATGCGCATAAAACGATCAGATCAAGCGGAACATGTTGTTCTTCACGCTCCGTTTCATCGCAGCTGGCTTTCCATCCTCGTACTCCACCCCTGAAGCACCACCATCACCGGAGATACCAGCGAGCTTTCGTTGAATCTCGGCATCCTTTTCGGCGACGGTCAGCGTTGACTTCTGAGTGGTGGCGGCTTTCGTGGCGTTCTCCTCGAGCTTCTTGTCGTCCTTTGATGACTCGTCGGTGGTTGAAGATGTCTTAGTGGACAGGCATCGGCATGCTGAAGACGTCCTCGTAGGGTTGAAGTGATGACTTCGCAGTGATCTCGTTGTCGAACGAGTGATGCGGTTCATGATTTCGATATTCTTGATGTGCTCAACGACTGTTCGGCTGAAAGCGTGATTGACGGCCGAGGCGGTTGCGGGTATCGAAGACGTGCTGTGGATAGGTTCAGCCACACTCAAGAAATGAAGAGATTGAGCGTGTGCCTCTTTTCATTATCACATTGTGGATAATGACAGTGCAGAGTGAGAACGAAGTGATGCAAGAAGCTCGACATGCCTGTCAAATTCCGACGCTAGTGGACCGTCCCTTTCCGTTCTTGTGCTGACTGCACATGACTCGCGGGAATCTGAACTTCGAAGTCTGCAACATTTCGAGAAATTGTGTCTCCTCCAACGACCAACAACCGTCAACATGCCCGTGGTCAAAGGAGGCGTCTGGACGAACATCGAGGACGAGATCCTCAAGGCCGCCGTCTCCAAATATGGTCTCAACCAATGGGCGCGCGTGTCATCGCTGCTCGCACGAAAGACTGCGAAACAATGCAAAGCGCGATGGGCGGAATGGCTGGACCCAGGCATCAGGAAGATCGAATGGAGTCGCGAGGAGGACGAGAAGCTGTTGCATCTGGCTAAGCTGATGCCGACACAATGGCGGACTATTGCACCGATCGTGGGCCGCACGGCGACTCAATGTCTGGAGCGATACCAGAAACTGCTCGACGAAGCTGAAGCTCGAGAGAATGCTGAATTCGGTCTGGCAGGACCTGATGGCGGTGAGACTCAAGCGCCATCCGCCGACGATGTACGCAAGCTGCGCCCTGGCGAGCTGGATCCCGATCCGGAAAGCAAGCCTGCACGACCGGACACGATCGACATGGACGAAGATGAGAAGGAGATGCTGAGTGAGGCTCGCGCACGTCTGGCGAACACACAAGGAAAGAAGGCCAAGCGAAAGGCGAGAGAGCGGCAGTTGGAAGAGTCTCGACGACTGGCTGTATTGCAGAAGCGGAGAGAGCTCAAAAGTGCAGGGATCAATATCAAAGTCACAACGAAGAAGAAGGGCCAGATGGACTACAATGCCGATATTCCTTTCGAGCGGGCGCCCGCGCCAGGTTTTTACGACACACAGGATGAGAAGACACAGAACGAGCATGAGCGGGAAATGTTCGACCCACGAAAGCAGCAGCTGGCCAACAAGCGAAAAGGAGATGGGCAGGATGACGGCGAGCAAGACAACAAGAGGAGGAAGAACGAGAAAGACGGTGGCGCTTCAGCATTCGCAGCAGCTGCAAAGGCTGGACAAGCGCAGCGTATTCGCGAAGCTGAGCAGAGTAGCAAGCGAAGAGGACTTGTCTTGCCAGCTCCGCAGGTCAGTGAAGGCGAGTTGGAGGACATTGTCAAGATGGGTATGTCCGGTGAGAGGGCACACTCACTCGCAGGAAGCAGCGACAACGATGCCACCCGTGGCTTGATCTCGAACTACTCCAACACGGTCGGCGCCACACCTATTCGCACACCTCGAGCACCGCAAGAAGAAGACAGGATTGCGAACGAGCTGAGGGATGCAAGAGCTAGGACGGCGACACAGTCTGTACTGCTTGGCGGAGAGAATACTCCCATGGCGGAGAGCGGAGCTACAACAGGCTATGGAGGCGTCGCACCCTCCAAGCAAGCATTATCCACACCAAACCCGATGGCCACCCCTCTCAGGCAAAACGGTGGAGCGAATGCAGTCGGCGCAACGCCTTTTCGCACACCCCGTGACAACTTCCGCCTGAATCAGGATGGCACGATGCAGCTTGTGGGACAGACACCTCGAGACATACGCCTTCATAAGCAAGCGACCCGCAGCTCTCTACGAGGAAAGCTCGCTAGCCTGCCGAAACCCCAGCAAACCGAGTGGGAGCTCGAAGCAATGCCCGAAGAGCAGCCAGAGGTGTCGTCTTCAATGGAAATGAGCGACGAGGATGCTGCCGTGCGTGACGCCCGCAACGCAGCTATTGCCAGAGCAGCTGCCGAGGCAGACTTCCGCCGCCAGACCAAAGTCGTTCAGAAAGGTCTACCACGGCCGAAAGCCGTCGACGTTGATGCCATGCTCTCCAAGGCAAAGTCGCTCTCTGACCCCATCGCACGCAGCATCGCAGAGGAGGCCGCAGCATTGATGGCTCGGGATGCGCAGAAGTTTGGTGGGGGCAAAGTCAAGGGCTCCGCTGGTAACAAAGAACTACCTACGTTCTCCGATGATCTCATGCAGAGTGCCCAGAATGAGGTGGTACTGGAGCTTGGTCAACATCCCGATCGTGCGCTCTTCGGCACTGCTTTTGAGCACGAATGGGAGCGTGTTCATGCATCAACCATGCTTCCCGGCCTGGCTGGGTACGGCGAGGACGAGCTCGATGAAGAACAGCTTCTGGTCGAAAGTTTCGACAATATCCAGGACTCCATCACGCAAATCTCCGACAAGGGCAACGTGCTCGAGAAGAAGCTGGCGAAGCTACATGGAGGCTACGTCGAGCGGCAGAAGAAGCTGCGTGCAAAGATCCTTGAGGCCAGTGATGTTCTCGCACGCACGAAATTGGATTCTGAAGTCGGAAGGATTGCATTGGCTGGCGAAGAGGCTACCATCGCGGCGAGGCTGGAGGCTGCGAGAGAGGAGGTCACGATTGTTGGGCGAAGGGAGAGAGAAGCGCAAGATGTGTTCCGCGCGAGGAGGGAGGAGTTGGAGGCGTTGTCGTGAAGACGGGTTTTGGTCATGGGACGAGGCTGTATTTGTATAAAAGCCATCATTGCAGGCAGAGAAGCTTGTTCAACAAATTGAACCATGTGTCTATTCTCGCACTCTCACATGTTTATGTAGCACCCAGCACAAAGATATGCAAAGATCCGTGTTCGAGTTCCACCACACTGATTCGCCGCCACCACCGCTGGGCGTATCTTGGCACTGCTCCTGCCAGAGGCGTGAAGCTTTGCCATGCCTTTGCCATTGCGCGTCATGAAACTGCGGCTGGTCCGCCATCAAAGAATTGCCATCGTCGTTGTATATATGGGCCACATCCTTGTATCAATGCATTCATTCACTTAGACGAACCCGGATCCTGGAAGGCTGGCAGGGATTCTCACACGATGCCGGAATTTTTCACGATAGCGGCTGTACTCGCGGGGTACCTCCTCGGCGCGGACGCCATACAACTCGGGACCCTTGACGAAAATCGTGCCCCCAAGGTCGTGCAACAGCACTTATACAGACATCCCGTCGCGGATGCAGTGGAGAGAGATCGAAGGCGATTCCTGCACAAGCGCCAGAATGACAATGTCAACGCCGTCGATGTACCTCTTCGGAACGACCTCTTCCTCTACTACATGAACGTCTCAGTCGGCACGCCACCGCAAGACTTCGAAGTCCACATCGATACTGGGAGCAGTGATCTCTGGTTGAACGTGCCCACCAGCGAGTTCTGCTCTCTTCCAGTGGACCCTTGCACGACCGGCACATACGACGCCAACGTCTCATCAACATACGAATACGTTAACAGCCTGTTCGAGATTCTCTACGTTGACAAAACTACTTCCAACGGCGACTATGCCCGAGACATCGTCCGACTCACCGATAGCAACGTCTCCCTCCCCGCACAGCAATTCGGCGTCGGCTATGAGTCCACCACACAAGACGGCATCTTGGGAATCGGCTACCCTACGAACGAAGCCCAAATATCCTTCGGCGGCCCTCTCTACGACAACATCCCCGTGAGCATGGTCAAAGAAGGCTACATCAACACTCTCGCCTACAGTCTCTGGCTGAACAACATCGACGCCGATGAAGGCGACATTCTGTTCGGTGGCGTCAACACGGCCAAATACCAAGGCGACCTCGTCTCTCTGCCTGTCATCCCGGATCGAGGCCTCTACCGCGATTTCACCATTGAGATGAACAGCTTAGGTCTCAGCGGCGACGAGGAAGCCTTCTCCAGTTCTCCCCTCGAAGTCCATCTCGACTCCGGCGCGAGTCTGACGTACCTCCCCGATGACGTCACAGACCGCATCTACTCCAAAGTCGGCGCCACCTACGATGCCCGCTATGGTATTAACATCGTCGACTGCAACATAGCCAACCAGAACGAGACGATGGACTTTGTATTCTCCAACATCACGATCAAAGTGCCCATGAGCGAAATGGTGGTACCGTACGCCAACTTTGGCGCTCAAGAACTCTGCGTGTTTGGCGTGCTTCCGACGATCACCTCATCGCTGGGCAATGAGTATATCATTCTCGGTGATACGTTTTTGCGGTCGGCGTATGTGGTGTATGACATGACGAATCATGAGATTTCTTTGGCGCAGACTGTCTTTGGTGTGGATGCGGCGGATGATAAGATTGTGGAGATTTCGTCGAGTGGGGATGGGAAGCCTGTTGAGACGGGCATTGCGAGTCTTGTTACGCCTGTGGGAACAATAGGATCAGGAAGTGGGAGTGGCGCTGGAACAGGAACAAAAAATGGGAGTGGTAGTGGAAGTTCGAGTCGGACAGGGGAGAAAGGCATTGCCTCGAGATTTGGGGGCCAAATGGGATTGGTTGGAATGACTTTCGTGGCATGTATTCTTTCGCTCTGGTAAGATAGTACTGGGCTCCCTAGACATGGCATAATCAGGATGACATGATGTATAGAACGACCATCATATTGCCACGACGATGCGGTACCAGCACGCACTTCTTGCCTCTCCGGTCATATTTCCCGTCACCGAAATAGTCCGCTCTGCTGATGGACTCGTCAGCCACATTGCTGAGACTTCCGCAATGGCTCTGTCATAGACCTTTACCGGCGACCGTTGAGTTTGGCTTGTGCTACCTTATGATGCCACAGATGATCGAGCTCCTCAGGGAAGAGGGCACAGTGGTAGGTAGACCGGGAAAGGAAAGATGAGTGGCTCTCCAGGATCCTGAGTGGCGATGTAGGTAGGAATGAACAACTAAGATGAAAAGAAGTTCCGGTAAGATACCCGACTGTCGCAAGGTTACTGATTGCTTAAAACGCAGGCTCTCCTTGAACTCGTCCATACTCTCTCAATCATCAGCATCAAACCGCCCTTCACTTGCCTTGATCCAACTCCTCCTCCTTCTTCCCAATACTCTTCTTCAAATCAATACAAGCCTGCTCCTCCTCACTCGGCGGATGAATATCAATAAATACCGCATCCGCACACTGTTCCTGATACTGATTCTTCATCCTCTCCAAACCCTCCCTCTCGTCAATCTTCTTCGCCAAATCAATACACGCCTGCTCCGCCGGCACGGGAGGGAAAATATCCGGCCACACGCGGTCTGCGCATTGATCCTGGTACTGCGACCGGTCGTGTTCCAGGGCTTCCTTTTCGCGGATGTTCTTGTCCAAGTCGATGCAAGCTTGGTGCTCGGGGGAGGGCGGGTATTGCTGGGTCCAGACTTTGTCGGCGCATTGGGATCGGTATTGGCATTTTAGGTCACTGAGAGGTTGGCCGCAGAAATGTTTTCCGGATTGGTCGACGTAGCAGTCTTTTGATGTTGATGTACTAGAGTCCTGGTCCTCCTGGGTGTGTGGTCAGCTTCGGGATGTTTGAATATGCGATGAGAGTTTTACATACCTGAGTATCTGGAGCGGCAAGCACATTGCCTGCGCACAGAGCGAGGAGCGTGATGCTGAGGATGCGTTGCATCCTGTGTTGCGATGGAATGTGGTTGTTCGTGTCGTCAAGAAAGTGGTGGGCGGACCGTCAGCATACTATATACCCGGCCTTCCGCGTCGACTTTCACATTCCAGCATCCCCTGCTCGACGTTACGGAATACTCTTGGCTGAGCAAGATCATGCGCCACAGAACAAGCAATGACCTTGGCGGTATACGTGCACATGGGGGCCACGGAGCAAGGATAAGGAAGCTTCTGAATCAACGTCATGGCGCAGTGCTGGGTCGATGATGGTTTTGCTATTTTTAACGAATGCGATGTCTGTACGATACGACGTGAGAGAGAGAGCTGCGAAGTACAGACTGTACACGGTTACTGTGTACCGTAGTGAGAAATTCGAGCAGATGGCGGTGAGGTGGTACTTAGAACGGTACGTACTCTTGGACGACTCAGCAAGACCAAAAGACCCTTTTTCACAACAAGATTCAGCCACGCCTAGAACAACGGCACTGAAATCAGCCGGCGCGCGTTCTTATGCTACATGCCGCATAACATCAGTATACGAGACCGACCATTGCGTCACTTGACATCCTTCGTCCGGTGAGGACGACCCTCTGCGTACAAGACGAAGCAAAATAGACTGACCATGAGCAAGAGCATTGATCCTTTCGTTAAAAGGATTGTTGAAAAGCTGTAGTAGGTAGCGCAATCTTACAAATGCTCATGTTCAACGCTGTCTCAGCTATCTCATCCATGGTAGAGGGATGGAAGAGGTGGTATGCTCGGGAAACTGCACCCGAATTTGTGTCAAGGCCTCGCGAGTTCGTTGCCGGGCAGTCGCGAAGTGCTGGAAGGCACAGCTGACCTCGTATGTCACCGCAGCTCACCGCTCGGTCTGTTGGCGGGACAGCCAAGCCATGCCGATCATGTCGGATTGTAACGCTGCACAGTGACAGTACATGAACATGAGGGCCGCATGCTCAAAAGTGTTTGCGGCGAAGCGTGGCTGAGGCGGGATGCAGAATTCGACCGGGCTGAGTACGAAGATGGCAGCGATTTGCACGCTATCGGGAATTTAGCAGTGAGATCGTGTGAAGCGCAGTCGGGTCTTGATAGACTTGAGCTCGATGACTCGGTGCCAAAGGAAGCGGATGCAATCTTCGAAAACGCGCTATGCATAGGCGTTGATTGAGGTCCTGCATCCTTCGAGCGTCGAAAGCTCACGGTCCGCTCCTTTGATGCAGTAGGAGATGTGATTCTGCGGTCGTTCCGCAGCAGCCTGACGGTCTCGAACCGAGTTTAGGCAGGGCCGGACGATTGGAAAACTCCTGATCACCTCCAAACCTCGACTTCAACATCAATTTCAGCCTTCTGTACATGACACTGCCAGCCGGCAAACTTCGCCATGGGCACAATGCAAAGGGCATCGCCGTCGTCAAGCTGCGATATCATCTGCCGCAGAGCCGTCTTGACTTCACCCTCTTCGGCTTCATCAGCATGATCATCGAGATTCAGCGACAGTTCGTGATCCTGCCAGTTCCTGGAGGCCATTTCGTTCTGCGCCCAAATAATACCATTTTGAGGATCTTTCATCCGGCGGACCGCGAAATAGCTCCAAACACCTGCACGACGGTCACTGACGAAACCCTGGTCATGGCCACTCGCGGTCAGCCGAATGCTTCGTATTCGGACGCCAGGTTCATGCATGTCTCGGAGTGGCGGCGTTGAGACGTAGGCAAAGGGCTCAGCGCCTTGCGGACCGCGACTGTACGCTGTGTATTTGCGGTCGGATGAGGCGGAGAAGTGGAGGCAGTCGTAGTCGGCATAGTAGAGGATGGTTTTGAGAAGCTCGTCAGGCAAAGATGAAGCTTTCCGTAGGCAGTCTATGGTGGAGTAGATGTGCTGGCGGGTGGAGGGCAAGTGCATGTCTGACGAGGAAGCTGCGGAGGTGCTGGACGGCGTGGTCATGTTGGAATCGCCTGATAGCATCCGTGAGAATGTACGGAAGAGAGTATCCATGGCAATGAAGATGAAGTGAGATGCTGAGGATTGATTCCAGGTTGTGTGCTGCCTGATCGTTCGTGGGGGCCGGATCCGCGGTAGAGCTCTACAATAACTCCGCTTTACCCCGAATCAAGCTAGCCCGTGTAATCCTACAATAACACGCCGAGACCATATCCTTGCCGAAGCGAAGATCAACGACAATCAAGACCATCGAGAAAATTTGCCTGTTCAGGAAGTTGACATTGCCATGAGTTCAATCTGCAACCAATCCGCAGACACATGATGGCTGTCAAGACCTCGTCCAGTTCTGCTCGACCCTTCCGAACTGCTTACCTCACCATCTACAACATCTCTTTCGCCTTGCTCTGGACAACTGTGTTCTTCAAGACCGTCCGAAGCATCCCTCATGGCCGCCACGCCGTCTTTGCTTCAACAGAGCCGCTCGCTCGCTGGGTGCAGACGTTGACCCTCGGCGAAGTCATTCACTCGGCCATCGGCTTGATACCTTCCCCACTCGGCACCACTTTCACTCAAGTCGCAACAAGAGTCATCCAGGTCTGGCTGATCTGGTACAAATTTCCGGAGACTACAGCGTCAAGCCTGGCCTTCTCATCGCTCATATTAGCGTGGTCGATCGCAGACACTGTACGCTATGGCTATCTGGCTGCGAACTTGCATGGGAAGGCACCGAAATGGCTTGTCTGGCTGAGGTACGAGGCAAATTGGATCGCAGTCATGTCTCCAGCACACTCCTGATCTATCCTACTAGATACTCTCTCTTCGTCCCACTTTATCCGATTGGCATTGCGGCAGAGTGGTGGTTGATGTATCGAGCGGCCAAGCCTGTTGGTGAGATCCATGCGATCTTGCCATACGTCTTCTACTTCTTGCTTGCCTTGTACATCCCTGGTGAGTATTGCGTATTGAAAAGTTCGCACTTCACTAATGGAAAGGTGCAGGATCATACATGATGTTCACCTACATGCTCAAACAGAGGAAGAAGACACTTGCGAGGAGCTTGAAAGATGCCAGGAGCACAAACTGATCGCAAGCTGCGGAAGGAAGCTCTGAATCTACTCATTCATGTATCATGACTTGTCGAGCACTTCAGGCATCCGATAATGTCCTTCTGGAAACCGGCCGAAGCATCGAAGACGATAAATGTGCCAATCGGGATGCTCCATCAGTGCCGCAGTGAAGGGCTTTGTCTCCGCGGCACTATCTGCGGCTCCAGCAACAGTCTGCTCGCACTTCAGTACTGCTGCGTCTTCTTCACAATAGCATTATCCTCTGGAAGCGTTGGCTATCGTCAGGTGTTCTACTCTGCGCCGAGAAGACGGGGACCCGACCTTCGCCCTGGCCGAGAAGATGACCACCATGGATCCACTGAGACGATGATGCTTCAATTGACCAGCATGGGCTCTTGCGCCGCAGTCTGCGCTAGGGTACCTTCAGCTGTGGCATAGACAACTTCACCTCGTCGAGACCGTCCTTTGCGACGACCGTGTCTTGTGTCTTACCCGAGCGTAATGGAACTCCTCGGCCACTTCCGGAGGTCACTCGAGACTATCATAACATCGAGCGACAAGTGAAGTAGACAGACTCAACTCACGACACGAAACACTTCCTTCGACACATTTTTCGAATCTCGCTCTTGCGAAGAGATGACCACCTGCTCCTCCTCTCTCCTCTTCCCCTCGTCGTTCCTCCATCTTCCTACCAAGTCAACGAGCCGGAAGCCCCTGATCTTCAACAGCTTCCAACTCAAACCAAAATGTCGAACCACAACATGCAAGAAGAGTTTGGTGTCATGCCCACCAACGGCTGGGGTACTGTACCGGTCGACGGTCCAGAAGTCAACCCGACATACGACCAAACACACCTCCAGGCACCATATCCGGATTACCGCGGGTTCGACTACAACTCTGCAGCAGTCGGTGTCTCATACCACGACCAAACTGGCACTGGACTGTTCAACAACAACGGTCATCACTTGGGCTTCACCAACCCATTTCCCAGCACACCACCTGCCACTTCCAGAAAGCTCAAAGTCGACAATGGAACAGCCGAGCATGTAGTTGATGATGACTACACGCCATCTCGCAAGCCGACTTACGGTCCTCCACGCTCAACTACTGCGGCACCAACCGGCGTTCCCACCTTCGACCACTTCTACTCCGCATACCTACCACAGACCCTCCAAGCTCCTTACGCCACAAGCAGCAGAGGCCTACTTCCCACCATCAAAGAAGACAACGAGGATTCTCAGGTGATCTGGACGAACAGATTCCAGACTGCGGAAGAAGCTGCGAACTACCTCTCGACCCTGCAAGAACCACTCCAACTTCCAGTGCTGACTGGCGACGATGCCGTCTTCTACCAAGCCTTCTTCATGCATGAAGTGGCCGAAGCCGCTTTCAAGGCCATCATGCACAGCTATGGTCCTCCGCCAAAAGGCTGGGATGAGATCAAGCGCTGCTACTACGCCAAACAACAGGACAACGTCATGGAGAAGATCGTCGAGATGTTGTCCACTCCACAGGGTCGCAAGACGGCAGAGGCAAGAGTGCTCATAGCAGTGCAGGCGGGTATCGACGCTCATCTCGTCGGTATGCCGGCATCGCACTTCGGGAAGAGAAAGCGTGGTGCTGGTCGTGTCGGCTACAAAAGCGACGTTAGCTTGATCTGCTCGCAGCGGCTGGAAGCTATGAGGATTGGTATTGAGCAGAACAAGCTCATCGCCTTCGATGTGCTGAATGGTGTGGGTCTCACGGACTTCGCTCGCAATCCGGGCCTGTATCTGGAGAGGAAGTACATCAACGTCAAGAGCAATGGCAACAAGAAGGAGGGTCAACAGCTGTTCAACAAGATGAAGAAGGAGAGCGTGGCGGAGCCGGCTGTGCAGTACGATCAGTTCGCCGACACTGAGTGGAGTGCCCCGCCATCGCCAGACTCTGGTCCCGCGAAGCAGCAGCACCGATCGGTCTATCCGGAGGATGGAGTTGCAGACGGTCCGTCGGTCGACAACATGTACGGTCAAGTCAGCATCCGCGAAAGATACTGAGTACGGGTTATGCGATGGTTGGCATCGGACATGGCTTTACTGTCGCCCGTGAGAGGCGTACATGCGAATAACAAGCTGGATCAAGGAAGTGCTGCAGCTTCCTGCCATGATCTGGAAAGTGTGGGAACGAACAAGGCAGGTTGAAAGGATCGACTGTGCAGGACAAAGAGTGTCTCGGGAGTGAAAGACATGGATCGTGGACGCTTGTGGGAATTTGGGCGAACAAAGGACATGGTTCCAGGCTTGCATTGGATGGAGTTTTGGCGTTACTTTGGTTCTGGTGATTGTACAACAGAAACATCTGCATATTTCCGGTCTGAAGAGCAGTCGATGACAGACTAGATGACGCCGGAAATGTACAACATCTTCCAAAACTTTCTCTGCTTGCTGCAGACTTTCCACAAATTAATACTTCTCCACTAGCAGTGACTCTCAACCCATAGATACCCGTTGCGCATCATTTCCTAACTCGTACCTTCATCCTTCCGCTCACACTGCAACACCGCAAGCCAAACTAATTAGAACTATCTCGTGTGGTGCATGTCACACGACAGCGTAGAGACATACTGCCGACAAGACCTTAAGACTCAAGAGCAACGATCCTAATGCACATCTCCCCAATTTCTCGCGCAACTTTCACCGTACAGGTATCGCTCGGGTGGCTTGGATGGTGCATTCTGAGCAGAAGCACGGAGATAGTACTTGTTCGAATTCTACCGCTCTCGCTGAATATACACAACTTTCAACGCCAAACTCACACTCACACATTCACTTCAACTTGCCATGGCTTTAGCGAACGGCGCTAGTGGACTCCTTTCGACTAGCTTGCTGGCCCCCTAGCAACACACGACGCGAGCGCAAGGAACGTCACTTGCTGGCGCTACGCGGAAAGATGTCGGATCCCAGCTGGCTGCTGGATCTTGACGACGTGAATGATAGAGGAGTGGATGAAGCACGATTCGACGGGGGTCAAGCAATGGTCTACAACAATTCAATCGCAACTCACAGGGGAAGCGGAACCTACGTGCCACTCACACGCGCGGACATCAATAGCACATCGAGACACATCAACTACCAACAACCCCGGTACAACCACGATCAACCGCACGCCAACGACTCTTCGATGCATTCGAGAAACACGTTCGCGCCTGAACGCAAAGATAGCATGATGGAAACCTCAGCACCCGTGGCGCCCAATCGACTATCACAACACACTTCATCTCCTCTCATCTCCAAGCCAAAGAAGTCCACACGAGGCCAGGGACGGACTCCACCAGTCGTGAAGTACAAAGACGCATCTGAACATCAGTATGCAGGAGCCTTTGGAGCGCCTGGTGTAGCTCGCTCCCACATCGATGGTCGCCGCACAATCCCGAACGTCAACCACGACGACGCAGACGAGGTGGAACTCGACTTCGCCAACGGTGCGCGGCAAATCTATGATGCCTTGACTCACGCGTACCTCCCGACAATCGATGGATTCAGTGCCCACCAGAACGCTTATTATGACCGTGGTCAGGTCAAGGCCACCAAGGAGGTCAAAGAGCGAATGTGCAACAACGAGCTGTGCGAGCTGGCAGAAGCCTATGCTGCCACAATGGTCGATGCAGTCATTGCTGTTCACAGGTCTGGCGTGCCCCGACGCGCGTTCATCAACAGTGAAAAGGCCAGAGCCGGCCTGAAGCCAGAACTCGACATCAAGTGCTCGGAACGCCTCGCTCGGGTCGTGAAAGCCGTAAAGGAGAACAACATCATCGCCTCGGACGTACTTCACGGCAATTTCGAGGAGCTTGTCCACTCGCCAGCTGGGTATTTGGCACGTAAACTCACCTACGCGAAGAGCAACGGGAACCGGTGCAAGGGAAACAAGATAGCTGTCAAAGTAACGACAGTTGATGCCGCCGTTCACGATGGCTCACAATCGGGTGGATCTGCTCTCGACTTGCCCATCGACTTCAATGTCAGCGCGTCGCCTTCCGCGGAGCATGCGTTTCTAACAACGACCATGGCACCATCAAATGGTCAGTTCGGATTGTTCGCTGCTCAAGAAGCCCAGCATGTCGAAGGCCGACTTTTGACAAAGAAGCGTCGCCGCGACGCTCACTCCTACCAAGACCCCTCCACCCTTTCGTCTGATCTTACGACTGACATGATGACTGGGCAACTCCCCCTCTACGGCGCTAGTCACGGCTACAATGGCGGTGCGGGCGACTCTACATTCGACATGACTGGTCCGGGCGCCTATCAAGCTTGCGAGCGATCAAGCAGTGCAATGACCTCCGGCTTTGGCGTACCGTATCCTCTGGCCTACGGTCAGTCACATCATCACGATTACCTCTCATACGACATGACCACGCAGAACAATCGTCCTCTGTTCCACAACTCCTCCCTCTCGAACCCACAGGGCGCTCAAGCTGCAGCCCTTCATCTGGCCACTGAGCCCGCGAGCTTCGGAACCTCTGCCAACCTGCACGGTAGCAATCTTGCAATGCCGCAATACTCTCACCATCCGTCCAACTACCTTGCGGAAGGTCTCAACGGAGCTTTGTCAGACCGATCCTATCTTCACAATATTACCGACTCCGCTTTCGGATCCACTTCCTTAAACTATTCCACAGGAGCCACCGAAGTGCTCGGAGGATACCACCTGGTGGAAGAAGAAGCCGTTGAGCAGGACGGTAAGCGGAGCCGTAGACTGCGTTCGGATAAAAAGCTGTGAGCAACGGGAACGCAGCAGGTCTACACGAGGACAAGAAAGGTGCTTCTTCGGGATGTCGAAACAGGTGTTTGGTTGCTTTTCTGGTTCGAAAAAGTCTTCTCTGCTACGAGTCACGGAATTACGGGGTGTTTGGGATTCTTGCTTGTTTAATGCTGCGTTTCGATGGACCGAGCTGAAGCTCCAGTCTTTGCTCAGGAGTCAGGGGCTTTCAGACAGGGGCAGGTGTTCATATCTGTTCGATCATCGCCACGTTCCGCCACGGCAGAGCGTCGATATAGTAGCGAGCGGGTCTAATCGTCAGTACATACAGTAACAATTCAGGCTGTATTCAAATAGAATGGAGTTCGCAGCGATCCGGGGCGAAAGCTGTCTCAGCTTTGTGTAACAACTATTGCTCTTTCAGTTTCGCACCGCCCCGTATCGCCACATGCATAGGAAATGTTCCTCGTATTAAGACCGTAATCAATGTTGCAGGCGCTAAAAGATGGATTGAAATGTACTGCACGAATTCGCGGGCGAAGTGCGGCTGAAACCCTCGAGAAGTATCGCCATGATCCGCCACGACCATGTCTCGCGTCCATTGAAAAGAAGCGATGCTCGCTGTTACCAGGGTACCACGACTGGCACTAAGCAAAGGACATGATTTGTCGAGGCAATGTGCGGCGAAACAAGAATGCCTTGGTCGAGCAGCGAAAGGATCCCTATGCGTCGCCACGACAGATCACATACTGCCGTGGGCAAAAGACAGTAATATCATTATAGTAAAGAGCTCTCACAGTTATTTGAACTTGAAAGGAGCTTCGTGGCGACCTACTTCCGTGGCTCCGCTCAAACTGCACTCCGATCTGGACATCGGTGGCTCGGAACGTACAGTCGGAGCCGGAGAACGAAAGTATTGTTGCTGATGTTGCTCCTCCGTAGGCACAAGCATCACCCTCGAAGAAGATCTCTATGCTCTCTCGTGCAGTCTGGACACTCCAGGCCACCAGAGTTCGATACGTGCGGTGCAGTTTGAGCGGGATCATGGAGATATGGCGATGCCCCCTGAATTTGAAAGTTTTAGCGGAAGCATTTTTGTCGCCGTGCATCGCCACAGGAGAGTGCGGTAAGAAGACTTACAAGCTATCGATACCTTCAGTATCAACAGTCTAAGATGTACATATCGGGCAGCAAACGGAGTTCACGGCGGCGAAGGGCGATCCCTCGATTGACCCCCTGAATATTTCAAGCTACAGTTTTATCGCCACGGCCATTTTTTCTTACGATATGCAGTCCTTGCGATCTCCTGTACTACAATTCCGAGCTATCTCGATAATACCATCCCAGGATTGTATGGCGATCCGTGGCGAAAAGCTACGCAGAGCCTACCTTTCTTTTCGCCAGAAGTCGCCACGGCCTGCTGCTTCGTATCGTTTGCAAGCACTTCTGATTCTCATGCTGCTAGGTCCAAAGCTACTATAGAGCGACGTGATGCGCTCCATGGCGACACACGGCGCAAGCCTCCTAGCTAGTGGGAAATTGATTGGCCGCCTAGCATCGCCACGACCGGAATATTTGACGACATGCACGTATTCAAAACCTACAATCAAGCACCACATGTGATCGACATACGATAACATCCGACGTTCGAGGCGACTCAAGGCGAACGAATCTTTGCTGGCTTTTGCAGCCGCTTTTGTAGCTCTAGGCATTGCCGCATCAGTCAATGCCTCGTGGAACAGACAGTAGATGAAGAGGGAACGACTCTTTTTGACATCTAGGATAGGTTGAACAAGACGTTGAGAGGTAGTGTCCTCGATAAGCAACATACATTCTTAAGTAGAGTACGGCGCCTTTATAGGAAGTGTGAACAACAGGACAGGATATGCATCAACGAATGTATTGACTCAGATATAAGCTACGAATCTGAAGTGTTGAGGACAGTCCCACCGCACCCAAAGCTCACTGCCTAGGACAGTTGAACCCACCATTGTTGTTGGCAATGACAGGGAAAACCTTATTAAGCGCCTCGTTGAGACTCTTCTGGGAATCCCACATGGCGTTGAACTTGAGATGCATGTGGCCTCCAGCCATCTTGTTGCACTTGTAAGCGGAGCGCCCGACCCAATGAAGGGCATTGTAGGCCTGTTTGCACTGCTTCTTGTTCCACGCACGGCCGATGCGGACGTTGTAGTTGATGACATAGCCTCGGCGGCGGGCCTTGCACTCGTATTTGCCTCCCTGGATGGTTTTGACGGGCTTTTTGGCCTTGGCCTTCTTCGCAAGTGGTTCGCCCATGACGCTTGAGATGAGGCAGGACACCACCAGGGCGAGGAGGAGGAACCTGAAGACTGAGAATTGCATGGTTGCGTCAGATCTGTCGAAGAGTCTGTCGTGTTGAGTGGCCGGATGTTGTTTTGCGGGCGGAGGTTGTGTTTGGTTGTATCGAAAGGAGCGTGTTGTGAGAATGTGTTGAGCAGACGATGTGTACCGAACTGAAGCAGTCGAATGCGGACGATGCTGCGCTTTAAAACCCGCAGGTCTTGAAGTCGAGAACAAGGTCATATCCAGAAGTGGTGCTCAATAGGCCTCCAATACAATGATGGAGCAACAAAGAATTCTTTGTACATTTGATCGAACATCATATTTTGGGGAGGTCTAGCTGAGATCTGACATGCGGCCAAGTCTTTTCAATAGGATGATCAAGTGATCGAGCGTGTTTGCGGAAACGGGACGGATCTTTGTTTCGACCGAGCACTCAGGGGTCGGGAATTGGAGCATTGCCAACAGGAGAGGGTTACTGATGGCTGTTTGGACAGTGTAGAGCTCATGCGATACTGGAACCTGTCACAAAGCAATTACCATTGAGGCTATAACTCAATTTGAAGGACTGATGTTGAATACTATGCTACCTTGTCACTGGCACATCCGATGTGCGAGTATCCGTCCTCCTGTCTCATCTCCTTCTCCAAAGCGTACCCACAGCAGCCTCGGACTTCCACTAGAAGTTGCCCGAGGAAGAGAAGCTGTATAGCCCTCGCCGTCTCTTCTGTGGCCCCGAGGCTGAGGCCTGCGGCTGATCGTCTTGGATTTGCCCGGTTGGTCGTGAACGCTTCGATCTCGACGCTGTGGACGACGAGGCGGCCGAAGCAAGAACGGAATCCTCGTCATCATCGTCTTCGATCGTGATCACACCCGGCCGTGCCCCAGCTGCGTGCATCGGAGATCTTGCGCAGTGCTCTTCATAGTGTGGTTAGCTTGGTTCCTAGTGGTAGTTCATCCGGTTACTAGTTAGTATAGTCTTTAGGGTTAGGGTTGTTAGTTAGTAGTGGTAAGGATTTACGTGTATACCGGTAACTAGCGGAAATAGCTCCGAACTAATAGGATTAATAGATATACTACCGCACCTCCTTTTATCTCGTTATTATTATATATCGCGTAAATTCCTTACTTTTACTATTGCCCTTATTGCCCTTATTTATTAGCCTCTTTATACACTATTGCTATAGCCTTCTAATAGCTATTAACCTTTAGTAGATTAACCGATAAGCTTATCCTTAATCCCTCTAATACTAGATACGATAAGCCCTTACTACCTAACTATATTAGTATTAATAGTATAAGATATATATATTAGCTAGACTTCGTAAGCCTTAAGAGCCTCCGTAAGAGAAGGAGTAAGATATAGAAGCATAATAAGTAGCTAATGTATCTAGACACCGGTAAATACTACTATTACTACTACCTCTATAAGGACGAGAGAAGGAAGTAGGTACTACTAGTAGTTAATAGCAATATAGGCCTTTTAACTTATATATTAAAGGTCTATAGTATCG
>JYJE01004410.1:0-24704 GCA_000983655.1 Zymoseptoria brevis | reverse complement strand
TATTTCTTAATATAATTCTACGCTCGATATCGCGCCCGTAAGGTATAGTATACACTTACCTCTTAGTGCCTTAGGTTAGTAGTAGTCGATTCTACCTTCTATAGGGCCTAAGATTGTCCGCTCGCTTACCGGTGCCGGCGCCTAGCGCCTTCTACGAGAGTATTATGCCGTCGCTAGCAACCTAGTAGTATTAGCTACGGCTAGAGGCTCCTCGCTCGGAGAACGATCGTATACGTCGTCTAACGTACGTCGGCCGCATCTACGAGACGAGCGCTAGGGCCTTAGAGGCTACACTATACTGTCCGTATCGTATAAAGGGCACTCCGTACCTTAAGTATACGTAGTAGGCGCGTAAGTAGTACGATAGGTTCGCCTACGGGAAGAATACGTATAGTACTTACCGCTTCCGTAAGTACCTAGAGTTGTGCGAGTAGTTTAGTAGATTAAGAACGAGAATAAGATTCGTATATACCTATAAATACTCTAGTTATCTATGTCTAAGTCTACCGTCTTAAGTCTATTAATTGTTATCCTTAAATAGCTTAGAAAGGACTAAACAGCGCGTATAGAATAACTAGACAGCGCGTACGAATTGTCCTCGAGTAAAGTTCCGGGTATATAGAAATAGTAAGAGAGTAAAGTTCGATAATAAGTACGTTTCTAGTGTCGATAATACTATAAATCCGTAGACTAGCTACTTCTTCGTTTACCTTTACCGACTACTACTCGGTCGACTTCTCCTATATATTACTACCTACTACCTACTACCTACTACCGTAGTTATAGACGACGACCCCGATCTTACCGCTATACTCGACAGCGTCCTCGAATATATAGGAGACGACGATAAAGAACCGCGCGCTACCTCCGGCCTCCCTCTACCTACTACGTACGAAGAGCTCTTCGGCGTACGAGATACTATACTAGCACCGCCGACATTACCTACTCCTACCGCTAGCCGCCTTCCTCGTCCTACTCTTCGTCGCCGTACTATTACCGCCGCGCTAGCCTCCTCCTCCGACCTATTCGCTTTCGACGAAGAAGAAGATACTACGTAGTAGCTATTACTACAACTATAGTCGCCTCCTCCTCCTCGTTGTCGAGCTCCGGCTCCGACCGAATAATAGTAGTAGTAGTAGTAGTAGCTATAATAGCAATAGTAGCTATAACGCGGCGGCGGCTAGCGCGCTCGTACTACCGAGGTATACTAGCCGTAAAGATCGGATTAGTATACTAAGCGTATAGAGAATAAGGGGTAGGACAATTTAATAGCGGCCGAGTAGCGTAGACTCTCGTATATCGCGCGGATTAAGAAGGGATACGGAGAGGTAAGACGGCTACTATATCGTAGGTATGTCGCGAGAGAGGCTCATTTTAGAGCTAGTACGAGTCCTTATATAGTATATATATACGAGGCTAGCGAGAGGTTCGAGGGTAGTCGGTATAATGTTACGAAGTGCTCGCGCTATCGGCTAGGGAGCGAGAAGTGCGAGTAGTTATTAGATCTATAGCCGTAGAATCGAGAGAGAGAGAGTATATATATATATGTTTAACTCTTTTAATGTATTTAATCCTTTTAATATGTTTAACTCTTTTAATAACGCTACATCTATCTAAAAATCCATCTCGGTTTTAGTAGTTCGTTATACTAACGTATCGTCGTATTAGTATAACGAGCCTTAAAAGGGTAGTTTATTTGCTCGGATAGCTTAGATCGCTCGGTCTCGTAGATCTAGATTTCGTATAGAATCGGTGTTCGTTATACTAACGTATCGTTATATTAGTATAACGAGTCGTTAATTTAATAAAAAACACTATAGTAGAAATCGTAGATAGTTTAAAGGTAAAAGTTAAGGTCGAGTAAGTCGAGGACTTAGGAATTATTAGGAAGGGTAGAGAGCGTAACATAGTCTATACGTAAAATAATAGCGAAATACGTAGGCGGACAGTCCCGTAGTACTCCTTCCTATCGTTAGAATCCTACCTACTTATATAAAAATAGTTCCGATATATTATATTACCTAAATAATCGATACGCGACATTATCTAAACTATCGATATACGATATACGATAGTATTTAGTGCACTACTAGTTACTAATCGATACTTATAAACTCGCGATCCGACTAACTAGACTCGAAAAGAAAATTATCGAAACTAGACCTCTATTCTTTACGCCGCTAACCTCTATTCTTTACGCCGCTAACCTTATTCTATACGCTACGGTAGGATTATTATATAAGTCCGAAAGTATAGACAAAAGACGAGAGATAAGAGATAGAAGATAAGAGGGACGATAGAACGAGACGGACGATAGAACGAGAAGGATAAGGGCATAAGACGGACGATAGAATATAAGGACATTATAATTGCTTTTCGCTAGTTAATTGCCTTCTACTAGTATAATCGTATATAAATCTCCGAAATTAATACTACAAAAGTACAATCTTTAACCTTAATTAGCTATCTCCTCGTCCTCGTTATTATCTACTAGACTAGTACTACGCTTACGAGAAGGACTCTTAAAGTTACTATCGTCCCCGAACTCGCTCTCGTTTTCTATAGCCTTACGTAGTCTACGAGATATAGTCCGCTTACGCCTACTACGGCGAGGCTAAGCTAAATCGAGAGTATCGCGTACTACCGAGAGAGTAGCTAGATCGATATCTCCTCTACGGCTATAACTACGGCTACGAGCTAGAGTAGAAGGTCCGGTAGCGGTAGATCTAGTACCCTTCTTAGCCGGTGGACTAGACAGATCGTTAGACGGCTAGCTAAAGAACTTCGACTACTTACGCTTAACCTTCTTACTAGTAACGTTTAGGCCCGGTAGACCTAGACCGAGCGGAGGTAAGGATAGTAGAGCTAGGCCGAGCGGAGGTAAGGATAGTAGAGGCGGCGGAGGCTAAGAAGCCGGTACTAGTCCTATTACTAGTCCTGTTACTAGTCCCTTTCCTCGATTTCTAGTAGCCCTATACTACTCGCTGTCGTCTTAACTTTAAGACTACTAGTTTAACTAGTTAGTCGCCGTACGCTTTAAGAGCGATACTTTCTACGTAGAGTTACGGAGCTTACCCTTTTAAGCATTCTTACGCTAGGCTAGAGTCTCGACTAGCTCGTCCGATCGAGTAGCTATCGCTAACTACTTCTCCTTCTCGCGGTCCTTCTTAGTAGTACGCTCTTCTCGTCTACGCTTTAGCTCGGTACGGTATTTAGTATGCTCGGTATATATATCTAGAGCGATCTAGGTAAGCTACTTCGCGAGCTTAGATAAAGGGATCTACTTCTTACGAGCCTCGCTACCCTTCTTTAACTAGGTAGTAAACGACTTGCCGGTAGTCTCCTTAATGTCCTTACGTATTAATACACTATTATTATCCTCTAGCGCCTCGTGTCGGATATAGTTATAGAGCGACTATAGATACTCGTCGGGGATAATTAAGTTATATAGTAGCTCGCGGAGGAGATTCTTAAAGTTATATTCCGGTTTAGACGCGAACGATGCCTTAGCCTACTTCTTAAAGAAGAACTAGAGTTTAGGTAATACGAACGCCTACTTAGTACCTTTAGTCGGAGGGGTCTTCTTCTTTAGTACTGCCGGAGGTTCGATATTATCCTACTTAATTAATTCTAATAACTAGGGGTTATAGAATCCGTAGTAGTCTTTAAGCTACATAGGCTCCGAGTTATATATCTTCTTATAGTCCTTATAGTGCTCGAGCTATATATCTCGAAAGCATACTAGCACTCGTAGGTATTTACCGTTAATCGTATATCGGATTAGATGCGGCGTCTTATCGCGCCTCTCTATCTCGGTCTAAGTCTAGTCCTTACCTAAGAGGTTTCTACTATTAAACTAAGTAGCGGCGGTAGTTACACCGGTTATCTTAACGTCCTTATCTCTACGGCGACGTATAACGATCGTGTCCTCGTCTAGCTACTAGTCTAGATTAGGACGACCCTTACCTAGTAGTTCTATATTACGTAGGCCGCTCGGTCGAAGGGGTACAAACGGCTATTACTATACTAGTGCGGTAGTTATATTATATAGAGTCGGCTTATTATTATCCCTCCTAATGTTCGACTAATGCTTAGAGTCCTTTAGTACCTACTTAAAGGCGTTATCGAGATACTACGGATAGAACTAGAAGAACTTACCCTTTAATCCTTAGGCTCGAACAGCGCGACTATACTTCTAGAGAATGTCGTTAATGTCCTTCGAGATAGGCATCTTCTACTATACGACCTATAGGATATTACCGACGTTATAACTATACGATAGCGACGGCGTCGAGGCTATAATACGAATAAGCGAGTCTAGCTTCTTATACTTATCGTATCGTACGTCCTTATCGTACTTAGGTACACGGCTAGTATAGAAGTATACTACCTTAGTTACGTCGAGTCGATCCTTACTAGTCTAGCGATACTTCTTCGTATCGTCTACGTAGTCCTTTATTAACTATACTAGCTAGCTCCGGAAGGTATAGACGAGATAGTCGATAGATTTGCGACTATCTTTAAAGATTAGTCCCTTATCGATGTTCTTAGGTATAGCCTCGTTTAGCTCGTTACGGGCGTTCTTTAGAAGGAAGAAGAGTATATTATAGTTACTAAGCGACTACTCGGGGATTAGTACGAGGATTAGGGTAATATCGGTACGGTCGATACTAGCGCGAATAATCTTAGTCTAGAACGCCTTATTACCGACATCGCGGAAGCTACTACGCTCTAGGATACTATTAAGACTTAACGGTAAGATAGTTGCCGACGTACCGAGTGCAACTATCGCGCGACGTAATAGACGACGTAGGATATATAGCTACGAGAATTCCTTACGGAAGCTATTACCCTACTTAGTAAGGAGGTAGACTTTATCGTATATAATTATGCCGATGCGGTTAGCGATCTTAATAACTACCTTACGACACTTATCCGAGGCTAGCATCTTAGGGCTAGCGATAACATAGTCGAACTCGTTCTTCTTAATCCTCTCGAGGAGGTCTAGATGTACATAAGTTAGTAAGGGAAGGTAGAAAGTAAGGGACGATAGTTACTTACTAGGATACTCGCGTATCGTATCGGTAGTAAGTAGGTACACCCTTAATAGGTTAGATCTAGTGCGCTTTATCGCTAGCTCGATGTCGGCCTTCTATTCTTTACTAATATAGTTAAGGGGGATAATTTAAAGTACTATTAAACCGGTTAAGAAATAGTAGCCGTAGTATAGGAGACTCTTACCGGCGCCGGTGCGTACTATCGTAATTATATTATATATCGCGAAGATTATCGTATATAATATATTAGTCTAGTATTTAGTCGGTCGGTATCCCTTACTAGGGTAGAATATATCGATAACTAGAGTTAGGCCTTCTTCGATAATCCGGTATTATATGTCTAGTACATACTTACTCCGGCCGGCATCGAATACTAAGCGCTAGAGCTCTTTAAGTATAATATCCTTAATCCTATTATATCGTATCTCGAACTACTACTTCTATCCCTCTAGACTAGTATCTTCTAGTAGCGGTACTACTTTATACGTCTACTCTAGTTCTAGACGATTAAACGCTACGAGTAGGACTACTTACCGACGAGTATATTGTCCTTTATTGCCTCCTCTTCCGGATTAAGCCTAAGTAAAGCCTCTACTAGTACTAGCTCTACGAGGACGACTACGTCTACCGCCGCGATTACTACTACTAGGACGGCTACGGCTACGACCTCGACTAGTGCTTCCTATATTTCCGCGTCCTCGTCTACTACTTACGCCGGCGCGGCCTCCTCCTTAACTAACTCCTTATACCTTTAGTAGTATAATGTCGCTAATACTATATTAGATATAGACGAGTAGAGTCTTAATCTAACGCTTCGTACGTAAGAAAGCGCCTTAATTATAAGGAAGCGCTCGAGTTTACTATAAAGAAACGCTCGGGTTTACTACGAAGAGTTAACTATTAGCGAAGATTCGAGGCGTAGCTCGATTATAGTCTATATAGGTAAGGAGTCTAGGTATACCTTCGATCGCGCTAACGGCGTACAAAGAAGCTAGTAGCGTAGAAAGTAGACAACTCTTAACTTACGCGTACCGTACACGGAGGTAGAAGATGTTTTAAGGGCGTAGAGAAATGTTCTAAGGGCGTATAGAGTTTTATAAGGGCGTATAGAACGAGGGTTTTAGTCGCGTATAGAAACAAGTAGTAGTAATCTAGTAATTTACGTAAAAAGCGCGCTAGCTTAGTAATCGGAATAGACAATCGAATCGATACTAGTATAACTACTTCGTAACACTTTATCGATACGCGAATTAGATAAGCTTATTTAGCGGATTAAGGAGAGGTAGCGCGTATATTTAGATATGTTTAAAGTAGTAGTAGTAGTAATTTACAGAGGGCGTTTAGAAGGCCAAAAGTTACTAGATTTTTAACACCTCCTTATTTTAAAGAAACCTAATATTTAGTCTCTAAGCATTATATTTATAACTATATAAACTACTATATTCGAATCGCCGTCTAATTTCGCAAAAACTATAATTCTAGATTCCTTGTAAGATGTTGCGTTGTTTAGTAGTTAATTAGTGAAATATATAGACCTAGTACTAGTAACTAAGGATCGACCGGATCTAGCGTTTTATCGTTAGGCGCTCCGCTAGAGAGTCTAAGCTAGCCCTATATTATATATAGGAAGGTAGCAGAGGGTAGTGTAGGAAGTTACCAGCATATATAGATAGAAGTTATGTCGAAATGTAGTAATTTTGAATGTTACGTAGCTTGAAGACTCGGAAGGTGGAGCGTACTAAGAAGGAGGCAGGAGCTTGCACTGGTAGTGGGGCTGGCAACGCTCGCTACTCGAGCTCCACGGTCGGAGAAAGACATTGCCGACTTTGAAGGAGACACTTCCATTCTTACCAAAATGTAGACGGAGACAATCGAGGCACCCTACAAGCATTGGTCGAGGCTGAGAGATGATCACCATGCGGAGATAGATATGTGCTTCGTTCGTGATATTTAAATCTCGACATTCTGCCCATCCATCCACGCCCAAATCTGCTTGTAGAGGATGTCGTGCTTCTCGCCGTTGACAGTCCTGCCAACCTCTCTGCGATGACCAGGCAGATCTCGGATCACCCTGACGCCCATCGTTCTCTCCTGACAGTACGCAAGATATCTATATCCAATCGGATATTCCTTCGCAGCCTCCGCATCAATCTTGGGCACTCGATTCGGATCGACAGGAATCAACTTGTCCTTTTCGTAGAAATGGCGAACGTAGTTCGCGCCCCAATTGCCCGTCTGCGAGTCCTTCGACCAGAAGAAGACGAAGCGACAGTCTGACTCTGCGTCAGCTTCGATACCGTCTTCAAATTCGAACCGTTGGGTGATGGTCGCTTTCATCTTAGTCACGGCTCTGGTTGCTTCCGTGTTGATATCGGTCGTTGTGCCGTGAATTCTGTGCATAATGAAGACGCCTTTGTCCATGCCGCCTTGACTCGCTTTAATGAAGTCTTCGAAATGCGTGCGACCGGTCCATGATGTGTAGATGTAAGCGTTCGGGTGGAAAATCGATCTAAGGTTTTCCCATTCGCATGAATCTCTGTTTTGGGTGTCAAAAAAGCATTCTGGATGGACATTGCTGTAGTCCTGTAGTCTGACCTGTAGCATGGCCAACCTTCTGCCAATTCTCGGAGCTTGTATCTTTCCAATGCAAGCTTGTCGGCTCCGTTATTGCGCACCGCTGACTCCGGTCGTGAGCCGACTGGTAACGAGTGTAGGTCAACCATGATTGGAGCTATTGGCGGTTACCAGTTCGACTTGTTCAATGGAGCCGGTAATGGATTGGGTCTGATGTTGTCCTTGCATTTGGGCAGTTTGAAGCGTGGACTGGGCAACCTGCTCCGAGGATGGAGATGATGGCAGCGGTGAATAGTGCTCTTGGGCGGACATTGAACCCTGCATTTGCATCATGGTCGAGAGGAATGGAAGGGTATCGACATCCGCGTCACCCTGCATCCTGCGTGACATCTCTTTGACCGTAGCTTGCATCTGTAACCTTGCGCCATGCATTGACTGCGATGAGTTGCGGGTGGATGTCGTTATATTATCCGGAATATGAGAGTGGCAGGCCGAAGAGTCCACCAATGTCCGGTCCGGGCAAAACAGACAGAGAGTCAAGCACTTGCCAACGCTATGTGTCTCCGAATGGTGCGCCGGATGGTAGACTTGGTGTACAATGTTCCTCTAGAAAGTCAGGCTACGAGCTCTCGAAAGAACTTCCATTCTTTAATCGAAGAAGCCTACTTTCGGGCCGAAATGTGTGGAAACAAAAAAGCAAAACATACAACACTACGGATTCCCCAATTGTCACCAACTTGAGTACTAGTGTAGCGATTAGATGATTATCATGGCTGATCGGACGGGAAGCCGATTTTTCATCTATCTGTGGTCGTATGTGGCCGTTGCGGAATTTGATAGTACATATAGAATTGTGAACGCTGAGATTTACTTACGGTCGCTTCAGTTCGGTATGAGCCTGTCCTTGCAACGAAGCTCACCAGCCCACGAGTGTAATTCAGGACTATCCATGTCTTCTCCACATCGACGGCCACCCACTAAGCCCTTTCAGTCACGGAGGGGAAGGAAGTCACATTTAGCCGCCGGAGCAGATTTTTACAGTGCCGAAGAGAAGCACACTCGTACGTCATTCTCGATAGGCCAGTATAAACCAGACGATGCACGACCACAATGGCCAAAGCTGTCCGGTGTGTGTCGCAAGATGCCGTTTCACGAACCGCTGGCTGCGCTGGCCCTGCTCCTTCAAGGCATCTCTGCGTTCGGAATCGACTACACTGCCGCTCCGCCCAACCTGACCACGCTCTTCAACAATACGCTGTTCTACACATGGCGACCTAAGACGCATTTACTGCCAAATTTCGGACACATTGGTGATCCGTGTATGCAGTATACCGATCCAGCTACTGGCCTATTTCATGCGGGCTACCTCTACTCTGGAGGCGCTGGAGAATCTGGTGCTGCTGCTGGAACTACCGGCGATCTCATTACCTATGTGGATGTCAATGAGGATCCAAGTTTCATCCGAAGAGGAGGCATCAATGATCCCGTCGCAGTATTCGATGGGTCTGTCATTCCTGCCGGCATCAATGGCTCAGCGACTCTGCTCTATACCAGCGTCTCGTACCTCCCAATCCAATGGACGATTCCATATGTGAAAGGATCCGAAACGCAAAGTCTGGCGGTGTCTTCAGATGGAGGCAGGAATTTTACCAAGTTGGAGTTTGGGCCTGTGATTCCGGGTCCTCCATTTCCACTCACAAACGTGACTGGCTTTCGCGATCCGTACGTTTTCCAGAGTCCTCAACTTGACCGTGCGCTGTCCAGCCAGGAAAACGCATGGTACAACATCATCAGTGGAGGTGTGCACGGTTTGGGACCTTCCCTGTTCCTCTTCCGCCAGTATGATGCGGAGTTTCGTGATTGGGAGTATCTCGGAGAGCTGTGGCATGAGCAGGCCAATAGCAGCTGGGGTGATGGCACCTGGGCTGGACGCTGGGGATACAACTTCGAAGTTGGTAATATCTTCGGACTGGACGAGGATGGCTACAACGCCGAGGGAGAGATCTTCACCACGACGGGCGCCGAATGGTCGGAGGAACCCATCATTCCTCAAGTATCGCAGTTCCGAGAAATGCTGTGGACTGCTCATACTCTCGACACCTCTTCGAATGGTAGTTTGAAGCTGGCACCGACTATGGCTGGCAAGCTGGACTGGGGTGCGTTTGCCTACGCTGCGGCTGGGAAGATTCTGCCGGCCAACTCGAGCGCATCTCAGGCTTCCGGGGTATCTCACGACAGGTTCATCACATACCTATGGCTGACGGGCGATAACTTCGGGACCAGCGACTTTCCTAAGGTACAGCAAGGTTGGGATGGTTCGCTGACGACGGTCCGCGAGTCGTCGGTCGGGACGATCAGCGGTGTTGTTAACAATAATCTGGTCAACGAGACTGGATCTTGGAAAATCAGCAACAGCAGTGACTCGACGGCATCGACTGTCGAGTTGACGACCCTGAAGCAGACAATCGCCCGAGAAGTGTATGCCAAGATCATCTCTAACGCCGAACGCGCCTTTGTCGAGCCGGCATGCTTCGTGGTGAATGGGTCTGGCGTTGAAGCATTCCAACAAAGTCCGATCAGCAAATTCTTCATGCTGACAACGACAATCCGCTTTCCAGCCTCCGCACGAACATCCGGCGTCAAAGCTGGCTTGAGAATACTGGGGTCGGAGCATGAACACACTGACATTTATTACCAATTCTCCAATGAGAGCATGATTGTGGACCGGTCCAACTCCAGCGCCGCGGCCTCGACGACTCCTGGCATCTTGGCGAACAACGAGGCGGGACGGTTCCGATTGTTCGACATTGCCACTGGAGCAGGCAATAGCAGCGCAATCGAGGCACTGAATCTGACAATCATCGTCGACAACAGTATCGTGGAGGTGTATGCCAATGGACGATTCACATTGAGCACGTGGGTGTGGTCTTGGTACGAGGGGAGCACGCAGATCAGTTTCTTTCATGAGGAGGCAGATGGAGTGCAGTACGACAACACTACGGTGTACGAGGGTCTGTTTGATGCGTGGCCGTTGAGGTCGTATTGAGCATTGTCTTGATGTGGTACGGCGAGATTGGGGGCAATTTCAATGTGGCAGCTTGGCTTCATCATGAGAGCCCTTCATCATCGTATATCGCACCACTCATGCCACAACTTCATTGCGGCTCGCGAGATGCTGACAAACCCCGAAGAGCACAACAGAAACAGGCCCGGTCACAACGCTTACATTTGTTTTCAAGCATCTTGTGGCTCCGCCGCATCGGGGAGATGCTCATAGATCGCTTGGAAAGAATCCTTTGTCAGTTGGCCGTACATCCGAACAGTCATCCTGAGAATGTTTGACTGAGAATTGAAATTCATTGTGCCTGCCGCTTCCAAATACCGAACCAATTACCTCCTTTCTCGAAGGCCACTCGAACCAACAAAGCGCTTCGGCAGCACTTCCTTCAGACCACTGCCACGCTCGCCCATCGGACCCACACGTCCACGAACTCCTCATACCAACAACTTCGCAAAGTTAAGGCTTCTCGCAGTACTCCAGCAGGCCAGCAGTGTCCACTTACCCACCACTCAAACCTTAGCGAGCCTTACCACTCGCAAGTCCGCAAAACAGCATCATTACTAGCTAGACAACTTATTAGCAAAGGATGCCGCTGGACCGAAAGGACTCCACTTCGGTAAGGCATCGCGTCGGCAAGGAACAGCACGGAGCTACCCTTTACCAGTTCGTCAGGGATGCCCTGCGGGCTGGACAGCCTGACTGGACAAGGATACTGCGCAAGGCGCAGGAAGGAGATGTTTCCAGTTTGGGAGACCCTGTCGACTTTCCCGCATCTTTGCCATGACTGCCCTCTCTTTATTTCGAGCATTCCCCTACAGGCGCGTCCCATTCCATTACCACATCCTCCGCGCCTCTGTTCGATTTCCCGGACAAATTGTGTAGAGTTGTCGTATATTCAACAACGACGAATTCGAAGGGACTTGGAGAAATCCGACCGACGTCCACCCTGCTTCTACGGACTTCAAATACGAGCTATCCGGATCTGTCTCATTCTAAGAACCGCCACATACTTGCTCTGCTAATTTTGACACGGGTAAGGACACGAGGACAGTGACCTAGGATCTTCGTTTCCGGCCGTTACCGGATTGCTGTCGACATGGAGTGGTTCTCTGCAACTCCTGTCATGCATCCTATTGCAAGTTCGTCGCGTGGAGACAGGTACAGGGATAAAGCGGGCGCTATATCGCAGCACCATACCAGGACAGTATAGCGATCACATCTCTCCTTCCACTTACGCCCTGGTCGCCTAGAAAGAGTTGGACACTAGCATGGGACAGCCGTCCCGTCAAGGATCTTCGGCTTTTCACCGGAATCACCGCTTGACCGGCAATAGCCGTTCTAGGCCAGTACCGACAATTGTGCGACGTCGTGTTGGCTCGGCCGTACAGTCAAAAGGCGGGCACCACTTCTTGTTTCTGGTCCATGGGTCGTACAGTACGATCTTCTGTATTTTCTGTGCCGTGCAAGTGCGTCGTCCTTCGGGCACGGATAGCGCTCGCTGTCAACGAAATGCACGGGAATTCGCGAGATCGTGTCGACAGATTACAATGCTTCTGGGACCGATTCCGGACGCTGGATACCAGCTTCAAGGACATACCCTGCTAGTGCAGGCAACATAATATTGCTTTTGAGTCTCGATCGTACGGGGTATGGATACTGTATTTGTAGTAGTCATACCCGCAGCGCTCCGAGCAGAAGTCTTGTAGAGCCTAACACAGGCTATGAAGCAACGCTCGGCGCTCACTACTAACTTAAATCCTTCCTCTCTTCAACTGATTTTCGAACTCTTCCTCAGAACTGCAAAACACGATCAACTCTCGTCCTTCCTCAACTACGTCCCGGGACCTGTCTAAGACATCCTCCAACTGTTCAAACATCGACCCACACGAGCGACCATGAAGCCTGTTGTCTGGTTCCTTGCTTTCCTTCCTGCTGCACTCGCCTGTGGCGGACAGAATGTCTGCCAGTGTCAGGACATCTCGAATTCGGCCCAAGTATGTCAATGTCCTCCTACCACAGCCAACGACTGTACGAGGGCCTGCGACAATTGGCACAAATATGTCGACTGCAACGCATACTTCTGGATCAAGAAGTGCAAACACTGTTACGGTATATTGTGTCCATGTTGTGACTATGCTTCGAGAGTTGACCTTGTTGCTAACCACTCTACTAGACCGCACGTGTAATCCGAACCTCCCGAACACCGGCTTGAACTATTGCGATCCGGCTCCCCAGTAGAGAAGCGGAAGGGTCGCGGACGGGGAGCCTTGGACGACAACTGACGGCCGATGTCAAAACCGCATTCGATCAAATGGTTGCGCAATCAGCATTCCAACCTGGTCCTGGCTCGATCGACATCTCAATCCAATCCCACGTATCGATGTTCCTGGCTTTTTTCTCCCTGCTATACCTCTCGAGCTATACTCGGCACTCTCTACGGACTCCATTTTTGCTGTCGCCTTGGCTTGCTCGACTAGACTCATAATAACATCGCGATCGAAGGTCTTGCTATCCTGCCTAGACAAATGTCGGACTATTCCTAAGGCCGATCTGTGGCGGGAACATGTACACCTGAAATACGAGTTGATCCGTTCATATATGCGCAAGGCACAAATTCCAGTTCCTTCTTGCGACAGGCCTCGGGGCCGAGATTATAGTCGACTTCACAATGAGATTTGATATATGCCTGACGCACCACGTCGTACCTGCTAACGCCGTCGAAATTGAGGGTTGCTGTCTGCTACTAATCCATGCTCATACTGCTTCTGCTTCGCTAGAATATTCCATCCTTGCTAACATGCTCTCGTCTAGTTTGCCGATCGCATCATTCCGCCTGCCTTCTCGCACTCCTCACCACCACCGCCGCACATCGCACTCTCGACGCCCCTCGCTTTGATGCGCTTCTTTGCTCAAATTTTGATCTTCAGGCTCTCCGTGATGAGCTTTTCAGCAGCGCGATGCGCAACTTTCACAGAGGGAGAGTCGTTGGTGCCCCTCTTGTGCGTCTTTTTGAACGCTCGCGCTTCCTCCAGGGTCTTTGGAGTCTGCACCTCCATCTCTGCGTTCTGGTTCGCAGGGGTGAATGGCGTTGCAGCAGGGGCTTTACCAGGTGTGACAGGCGTGAAGGCTGATCCGGACAGCTGCTGATTTGACAAGTTCAGCTTCGCTGGACTCTGTTCCCTGGTCGACTCAGCAATTGCCATCCTCCACGCATCGGTATCTACTATCCGAAGGGTTCCGAGGGTCTTGCGACCAAGGACAGCTTCCTCGTACGCTTTTCGGAGGAGATCTTCCGTCGCCTCTCCGTATGGCAGGCCCAGGTGTTTCGCTCCTAAGAGGAGTAGGCGCATAGTATCGCTCGAGCCCAAATCCAGCTCCGCACCCCCGCGAATGAACTGATCCCATAGCGCTCTCGATACGTCCAGCTCTGTGGTTGGTGCGGCGTTCTTTCCCGATGCGACAGGTGCGGTCCTCTTCTTCGGTGTTTTCGGCGGGTTTGAAGTACTGTCCAGGACCTTTGGCTTCTTCTTCGCCGGCTCGGCAGTCGTATCCTCATCGGAATCTGACATCTTCAAGGCATCAACCTCGGAATCAGAAGAGCTTGCGAGGGGAAGCGGAGGGTCCTTCGGCTTTGATGCCTTCTTCTTCGAACTCGTGGTCTTTGCGCCAGGGGCAGCCGTCTTTCTCGATCTCTTCTTGCTGGTCTTCTTGGTCTGCGACGTCTTCGGGGGGAGCATCCGAATCGACTTCGCTCACTACTGGAGCCTTGGTGTCCAAAACGAACACCATCCACTTCTCGTGAGCTCTCTTCCGATCCTGTTCCTTAGGATACAACTTTTTCCCTGCGGCGCTGTTGAAAATGCTGAAGTACGACAATCGTTCATCGATTAGCTCCATCTTGGCGACCGTAGTGTTGGATAACTGGCGCTCCGTGACCCCGCCGTCCTTTCCGTTCCCATACGCGATATATCGGACTCGATCTTCCTGCCATTTCCAATACCGATAAACCCACACTTGAGCCTGGTCGGATCCGCTGGCGACGAGGTACTCATCTGGCAGCCCCCCTTTTACAAGATCTTTGTTGACTGCTCCGATGAGCATCCGAGCGTCCTTGCCGCTGCGCCTGAACTCGACACCCCGCGGAACGTGAGTGACATCTCCAGTCTTGACAGCTGCCAGGATCTCATCGATCATGTCCTCTGCTGAAGCCATGTTGAAGTAGGTCGGAGTCGTTATGATAAGTGTCGGATTCGGTGCAGATCAGTGTTTGAGGGGTTGTTGCATGAGAAGTGGTTGTGAAATGAAGAAGAAGGCAGTAAGTCGTTAGATTTTAGATGTGCTGCGCTCGCTATCATGTGCAAATATAGACTGCTGCCTCACATTGAACCGCTTCGAAGCTCGTTGGCCAATGGCAAAGGCCAAAAATGGATGCTCGATGTCGATACAAATGATTGTCACATGGCCTTGCACATGCGATTCACTGCCACTCTGACTTGGGACATTTGCCGGGTCTTGTCCAGAATTCCTTTGCAGTAGCGTCGGTCGTCTCTCGACCCGATTGCGGTGGTGGTGTGGCGAATGGCGTGCCGTCATTGTCGATTCTGATGCAAATCTACGGGAGGTCAGCATGGTTTGTAGGATTGGAAGTCACAAAGCATATCAGATCAGATCTCGTACTTTTTGCGTATTGGAGCAGGTGCGGCATGCCCCAATCTCTTGTCGTTTCGTGAGTTCGGCTGCCCTGCGCTCTTCAGCCAAGCTGCGAGGCAGTGGGCGCTCTTGGATGCTTTTGCAATCCACCCGTCGCCTTTCTTCGACTGGCAAAGCTGCGCCAATTCGGTTGCCTTCCGCTGAACATTTACGGGCAACTGCGACCACGGGAGGATGGGCTTCAAATCTTCGACTTGTTAGTGAAGCTCACGCAAGAAGGACTCCGACCATACCATTGCCAATTAGCTACCGACCCTTCATCTTGCCGGTCAGGCCATCGTCGGACGACGCATCTTGCACGGCAGAGTCGGTTGTCACTCCCGTGGGATCGCCATCTACTTGACTGCCTTCTTCACTGGGTTGGATTTCCTTTCCTCACGACGGAACAAGGCTGTTAGCTTGCCATCCGCATTTGGTTGGCGGAGGATGTGGATCGGAGGTGGTGATGATGTTGATGGAAAGGAGATGGAGCATCACGCGAACAGACGTGCATCGAACTACATTGCGCTGGTCGCGTCTTAGCAGGCAGGTGCGGGAGCCCATCGCGCCTGCTCTACTGTAGCAATCGCAGCGACGATGGGATGCACAACTTCCCGTCTGCTTCGAATTGTGGGAGGATGGTCACGTGTTGCCCGCAGCCGAGATGTATGGGGTAAACCTTCCACAACCCTGCTTGGCCTGCCCAAACTCTATTCTTGTCCATGAAACATGTCGACACTTTTACAACGGACAAGCAGCTCGCTCGATGACCGACCGACCGAACGAACAAGCGAACGAACGCCCGAATTCGAAAGACCACCTGCAAGCACTGGCATGCCACCGCAACGATCACTTCGACGGAGGGCCAAGCTGGGCAAGTCTCGGACTACCTCTACTTCTGTTCTGGAGCAGCACCAAAACCCGCCGTGGCTACGGCTGACATTTGTCGTTGATCGGCTACCAAGGTAGGAATTCATGGCCACTTCATCTGGTTACATCATGAAAGAGCGGAGCTTCCTATGGACCACAATACAAAGAAGAGGAGGCGGGCGATACCGAGTCATTTCAGTGGGCTTGGAGGAGCTCGTGTTCTTCGCGATCATCGGCTTAGCGTACACTCAGTTGCTCCGGCCTCAGTCAAAACGTGAGAGAACAGGGATATCGTGGCGGCGGAGCATTTGGACTTCGTCGCCTATGAGTAGGCAGAGATTGCTGTTGGTAGCGGGTCTTGTGCGGGTACTACGCTTTTCGCCGTGGATTTCTCCTCTCCTCCCAGAGTATTGATTTTGATCTTGGCCTCCGTACCCATACCAGAGCTGTCTTTTCCATCTTATCCGACGACTTTCTTTGTACCCACGGCGTCTGTTGGGTTCTTGAGCACTGTTTGAAGAGAAAATACAACCTGGCCGGATCCGGTCAACCTCCAGAAGGGCCTCAATGCATCTCCTTTAGATATCGCACAATACCTACCGGTGAAGGCGGCAAGGGCGACTCGGTCTTTTGAATGGAAACAAGGCCCAGATCAGCTGGCCGACACTTCTCCATTGACAGTGCTGCTGGCTTCCTTCGCTCGATGATATAGTGCTCTTCTCCTCTACTTGCTCTTCTGCCTGCTGCCGAGGTGAGTCCATCTGCAGACGGTTTCTTGTCGTTCGACCAGCTCCAATTTCAATCCACTGCGCGTATGAGTTCGCGGGCTTTGCAACCCCAAAATGTCCTGCGCTCGAAGCTGCGACTTCTCTACCCCATTTCTCACAGACACAAGGCCAAGAACCCCGACTTCGAGAACACCATACTGCGACCTGAAAAAAGAACAAATCTGCCTTCATCAAAGCGATCTTGCACATTGGCTCTGTGTTCGCTGCGTCCGTCCGCGGCCCGTCACCTCTGCTGGTGCCATTGTTTTTCCTTCGGTCTCCTGACCTTTGCCTTCGCCTGGAACCGCAACAGGGAGCAAAAGCCATGCGATCATATGGAGAGCACAACGCATCAACTCTCAACGATGCGCGCTTCCGGACCGCGACTTTGCTGGACTATCGTCATCCTGCTCGACTATGGGCACTGGACTGTGCATGCTTGCGTCTCGGTCTGGAGTTCCGGTCGCACTTGATGGGGAAGCGTTACATCCGGGCGAAAATCTTCTTCACGAAGGTAGCCACGACTGTCTGGACCGCGGCTAGACAGTAGCGACTTGCTTTGTGCAAGCCGCGACTGCCGGAGTTCCGTGTCAAATAGTAGCGGCTTCCTTACCATTCGTTGCCATGTCGCTTCCTCGGATTTGTCAATGCTTCGAAGCTGTTCGGTATTCTGGTCAACGACTTAATCGGAACACTGAACACCCATCGATAATATGTTCTCCAGGCCTGCCGGAGCACTTCGTGGACGGCATCTTCCAGACTTGCCGGAAGCGATGCATTGTCGGGATAGGGTGCCCTGCCCTGCTCACCTGAACCAAGGAGACAATTTCGAGCGAATCATTTCCAAACGCTCAAGTTTACCCAGCCGACTCTGAGAATCTCTAGCGAACGCCCCTTTCAGGACCAGGAGTGGCAAGGTATTCGCATTGATCAAGCGTCTGTTGCAAATCCGAATGGATATAAGATCGACTCCTCGAGGCTTGGAAGAAGCGTCCCACCGCTGTTCAGCGATACGAGCATGCGAATAACTTGTTAGCCTGCCGTCCTCGAAGGTCCAGACTGCTTATTCTCCTAATTCTAGGTAGACCACAATCGAGATGCGACCCCGTTCTTAAGCACTCCGCTTCCATAATAACGAACACCTCTTCTGCTCGTACCCCATTTTTTTTCCTACAGCTCGTCTGATTCCGCATCGATCGGTGCGCCATTATCGGCCTCGGTACTGTGGTCCTACGAACTAAGGGGCAATGCGCGAAATCGACTCGGCAACAGCCATCAAAAGTGCTTTAGCAACATCAACAACCGCTTTAGCAGCATCCGCATCGTTTGAGTCGGACAACCGCCGGGTCTCTGATGACAATGTCTTTCCGCGCTCCCATAACCTAACTCCTGCAGTCCAGCAACCGTTCACCCGCGCCCCTCCCAGCAAAGCAAGAGCAAGGAACTGAAGTCTTGGATACAAAGCCGGTCCTGTCAGGAGCGATTGGACTTGCACTGTACTCCAGAGTGGTCGATATGAAACGTCATTAATGAGGTGTCATCAATGAATCCTTAATATGACGGGCTCTTGATGAAATATGACAGGGTCACTAATGATATGAGAAGTTATTAATAAGGGTACACATAGTGGACATAGTAATATAGTCGGTAAAATCGTCGGTAAGCATCCCTATTAGGAAGGAGGTAATATCGATAGTGCCCAAAAAGGTGCCAAGCCGTTATATATAAGGATTCATCAATGAATTATGACGACCCCTCGCTACTGATGATATGACATATAACGACCTATTTACTGATGAGCCGTCATATCGACCACTCTGCTGTACTCGTATCCAGTAGTTATGTCCATCACCAAGAAAGGCCATCACCGCGCCCCGTTCGAGCATCCAACTTCGGTTGGCGCCGACTACATCGGTTTCTTCGACCGCAAACGACAGCAACCGCTATCGTTATGGTATACTCGATCTTTAATGCCCCACCTGCGAGTCATGTCGTTACCGGACTAATGCAACGTCTGTCTTGTCCTTCAGCTTCACCTTAAGCTTAGGTTTGACCTCAGTAGAAGTCGCCAGAACGGCGTCATTCGCAGCACAAGAAGCCAAATACGTCCTTAGGTTCCATATCGAGTACAACCCTGGCTCTGAACTCCAGGAGACGGCCTACAGCACGCGCCGACTCAGCACCGCGGCCATTTCGACCAGAGGGCCACGCCCACTCCAGCTCTGCTCCTTGCACGAAGTCTTACAACCCGGCATCTAATTCCAGAGACTCTGACAGCAGAATACGCCAATCGACCTAGAGCCTTCCAAATAAATTCCACAGACTCAGTCCAGTAGGCGCACACTCGGACACGACCTGACCTCCCTCAATCTTCTCGGCATTGCCAAAGATCGCAACCAACCCCCACAGTGCAACGAGCCATCTACCGCAGGGTAAAGAGTCAAAGCAATCGAGCTTTCACGGGTCGAGGAGTTCGATGACCGTGGACCAGCGCACAAATTGGATAGTCCAGCACGTCGTCACTCAGATTCTAACTGCTTGTGCTGCACCGAGCCGTATAGATCTTCCCAACTGCCATTGACAAGCGACCTTCCAAGCGACCTTCGTGGGTCGTCAACGGCTTGCGGTCTCTTCTCTTGCATGGCGAAGCCGACCTTATACTGGGATCAATCTGCTGCGGTGCAGACAGTAGACTCTGTTCCACTTGCGGGTGTTGTGAGCCACCCGCTTCATCACGCAGAGCTTGTCTCACTCCCGGCCAATCTTCCCTCATCCAATGCCGGCTTCAAACAGGACACATTCAAGTTGATTTCAAGGATCAATGGATCATTAGAGCAAACTACATTGGAAGGACGAAATATCTCATACTTGCAATACTGGTCGCCGCTTCGATCTCGCCATGCATGCTGCTGTTGTACAATGTCTGCCAGACCCATGCGGCTCGGATCAAGCTCCGCTGTTGGTGCAGGTCACAGACCAGACTTGAACGCCATCCGCCTCGGCCACCGACTGACAATGTGGCAGCTGGCATTTTCGAGACCGTCCCTGTGACCGCCACGAGGGTCTTGACTCCCCTCCTTGCACATCTTCCAGGCCACGCGCCCACCATCACGACTTCCGCTTGAACGGAATGTCCTTGCGACAGACATTGCCATCAATGACAAGCCATGGTCGCGACAGTCCTCGCTTCCCGTCTGGCCCTCGAGGACTTGCACTTTGAAGGGCAGAATCATGCCGTAATCACTCGCCAACATTCTTCCTTTGCAGAGAGACTGCAGCTGGCCGCTGTCGATACACAGAAGCAGCGCGCTATGACAGACTGCCAGCGTTCCCTGGATTCGAGATCCGAGACCACCGGCCAACGGTCAACCACGTTGCCGTCGACGTCTCATGTCAGAAAGCTCTCCCACCTCCTGTCATGTTGACGGTGACGTAGATTCGTTGACCCCGCCATCCACACTGGCACCCGCCGGCCTTACAATCTCGTTCCCTCCGAGGTCGTTCGGCAGGTCAGTCACGCTCGCCTCCTTTGACACTCCACCGGCATCGCCTCATGGAGCAGAGATCAGCATAGAGGCACCTTTGGATCCTCAATACCACGACTCATCATGCGTATCATCAAACAGGAGTGTCAACCAGTGATCAATTTGTAGCGCCGCGCAGTACAAGTGGAGCCACCGAGGAAACCATCGACAGCCTGGAAACAAGCAGTCACCTCGAAGCCTTCGTTACAACGTACCTTGAAACTATCATATTATCCCTGCTTCGCACTATCAACACCCCTGCCCCCCTTCTGCCACCCTCACGTCCGGCAGTCTGCAGCGATCAAGAGTCCTGGGAGGACAGAATATTTAACATCTTTTTCGCTCGTCTCATGCCTGCACTTTGATATTCACAGTACGGACGGACCCACCGCGAGTCATGTCTGCATGTCAGCTCCGAGCTACAGCAAGACATTGAAGCTCATCGAGCAACGACAGCTCGGGAAACATGATCATTGTCGGTCGAAGTGTTTGCTTCTGCATTACCAAGATCGGGACTAGTTTAAGAACCTATCACGCACTACTACGATCAAGCTCTGGCACCGGAAGAGAGGGAGAAAGACATCGAACACAATTCGCTATTAGCTTAGGCCTGTTTAAACAGTATGATTAATGGAGTGATTTTTTTAAAGAACTAACTACCAACAAGAGAGAGATATAACTGATATACACCATTTGGAGCTAGCCAGCCATTGCCAGTCACCGTATTTCAACAAGGCCACATCCATATATGTCTCGACACCGAGACGAGAGCCGAGCGAAGAATCTGAAGACACGATCGAAGAGCTGCTAAAAAACTGGATGTTTTGGGAACGAGTAAGGACAATGCCGAAGGCTTTAAGTATCGCTGGGTGCACTAGGAGGTGGACAACACCTGGCTCGAGCCTGACGGAGGTCTAATAGAGCGGCCCAGAGAATCAGCAGACGACGACAACGCACACACGATCATGTGTCCCGGAAGCGATGCATGTCCAAGTGTGCTGCTACTCACCACCCATCATTATCCGATTCGATCTTTCATTTAAGCATCCTCGAAGACCTGCCGCCTGCTATCTTCAGGATGCATTTGATCGTCTGTTCATCTCCAGCTTACAACTTGCTGCTTGCTGTCGAAAATTTTCTGCCGGATCAACGAACTTCATCGCATCGTGGGCTCTACCGACCTCGCTTTCCGAACTCGACTGTAGCACTAAGTCCGTCCTCGCTCCGATACTTAATCCGACCTTTAAGCATCTACTTAAGAGGTGAAGTAATGTCGCTGTCGTACTTCACAAAGCGCAGATCTGAAGGCGCATCGTTTAGGCGATCCGGCACCCCGATCTGCTGGACGTCTAGACATATCCTTACTTAAGCGCTTACTGCTGCTACTGCTCTTAACAACGTTTAGGTTAGGTCTAATCGTTACTAGAACCTTGCAAATAGCTTTTCTTTAGAGAGCTCGGATTACCGAGACCGTTAGTAAGACCTTTAACTGTCGGTAAGGCTCTTTACGTATGCTACTATGCTCTCTATCGCCGCTACCGTACCTTTTCCTCTAATACGATCGCTAGGAAGTCTACTTTAGTAAGAAGGCTACTCTATCGGGCACCGTACTAGCACCCCCGGGAGTCGTAGGGCTCTCTAGTCTTACTTATCGCCCGCCTTTAATAAATAAGTCTTACTAATTAGGCTTATAATTACGGCTCCTAGGCTAATCGCTACTAGTATCCCGCCCTACTCCCTAGAAAAGCTACGCGCTTCCCTTAACTATTAGCCTCCGCCTCCTACGTACGCTAATACCTATACTAGTCGCCTGTCCCTAACTTCTTACTCTCGCGGTTAATCTAATAAAGCTCGTACCCGTAGTATTACTATCTATACCCGGGACTAGCCTATAGCTTATAGTAAAGGAGAGGTCTTATATTAGTCTCGACTCTAAATAGAGGAAGCCTATTATCGTAATAAAAAGCATAATACTCGGACTACTACTAAGAATTATATAGGGAAAGGGTAACGTGCCTCTACTAACTAGGCCGCTACGAAGAATACCTTAATCGAAGTAACTCGTACTTATTTAATACTAGAGGCCTATCCTCTTATCTACGACCGCCTTACTAGCCGTCCCTACTATTATATTCCCTACCTACCCCTATATAAAGCTAAACATATATATTATCCTTAGCGCGCCTTATAGAACTAGGTCTAGAATAGATATACCTAAGATAGATATACTTTCGGATCTTTAAGGTTTTAACTACCTTACTCTAGCGAGCCTAGATACTAGGACGTTCCCTCTCTAATTAATATATAAGTACTACTTAGCTTAGCTAGTAAGCTATATACGTAAGTAGCTACTTAAGCTGCCCGGACTATACTTACTCTTTACTATTAGCCTTATTATAGGGCAAATAGTACTAGATATAGTTTATAGGTATAGCATAGCTTTAGTTCTTAGTAGTATATAGTAGTCGGATTCTTCCTTTTTTAAGGATCTAATAATAATATCGTCGGTTATAGTAGCACTTAATATACTTTATAGCTACTACTTATTTCTTAATATAATTCTATACTCGATATCGCGCCCGTAAGGCACAGCATATACTTACTACTTAGTACCTTAGGTTAGTAGTAGTTGATTCTACCTACTATAGCCTATAATACTTCCCTCCTTTATAATATATACCTTACTATTACTATAATAGTTTCTACTACTATTATACTTACTAATGCTACTACCTTAAGGTTAGATATTACTAGACTAGGAGCCTAATATTAGAGCTAGAGCTACCTCTCCTAATAGTATATAATACTATAGCTAACTTTAATATCGATAATATTAATATACCCTCTACTTATATATAAACACTACTTCTTATTAATGCCTACCGACAGGTAGCTATAGGCTTTACTATTATTAAGAAGTCTATTATAATTGCTACTACTATTATATTAAAACATTGTTATAGGGCAAATAGTACTAGACATAGTTTATAGGTATAGTATAGTTTTAGTTCTTAGTAGTATATAGTAGTCGGATTCTTCCTTTTTAAGGATCTAATAACAACATCGTTAGTTATAGTAGCACTTAATATACTTTATAGCTACTACTTATTTCTTAATGTAATTCTACGCTTAATATCGCGCCCGTAAGTTATAGTATATACTTACTACTTAGTACCTTAGGTTAGTAGTAGTTAATTCTACCTACTATAATATACTACTAGGTTAGACTATAATTATAGCGGCTGTCCTACTAAACATAAGTAACTATACCGAGTACGTCTAATATTACTACTACCTCTAAAAGGTCTATATAAGTCTTGTCCTAATATGTTTAAGCTTAGAAACTGTCCTTTCGTCTCTACCTTCGGCTTAAACTCCTATATATTCTTCCTAGCTATATTATCTCTATTAATAATACTACTATATTATCTTAATAATACTACTACCTTAGACTTATTATAACTTAGAAAGACTAGTATAGCACTAGTCTCTATATAAACTTACTACCCGAAGTAGAAGCTAACTAAACTCGCTAGCGCTATTAGCTTTATTATAATCTTAACTATTATTAATATAGCTTAGTAGACTTCGGGAGCTAGAAGTATAACCTTTAATCCTATAGAGTGCCTTCTCTAAGTGTCTCTACTATAAGTCGTAGAGGCTTAAGCTATAAGTTAGCTTATATACTATATAGTTAATTCTTAATAATTTTATTAATATTAATAGCTATCTAGACGAGCTAGTTCCTATAGTATTAACTGCCTCTACCTAGCCGTCTACTCGACTATTACTACTAGTACTATAGTAGGTAGGATCGACTACTACTAACCTAAGGCACTAAGAGGTAAGTGTATACTATACCTTAAGGGCGCGATATCGAGCGTAGAATTATATTAAGAAGTAAGTAGTAGCTATAAAGTGCATTAAGTGCTACTATAACCGGTAATGTTGTTAATAATCCTTAAAAAAAGGAAGAATCCGACTACTATACATCGCTAAGACCTAAAACTACGCTATACTATAAACTATGTTTAGCATCGATTGCCCTATAACATTTCCTCCCCTATTTAATATATATCTATACTACAGACATAATAAGTAACACTTAATAGCGGCTAAGCTCCTTAATATCGTTATTACGAAGGTTAAGCTTATTAAGCTA
>JYJE01004409.1:974-17670 GCA_000983655.1 Zymoseptoria brevis | reverse complement strand
AAGCCGAGCATTAGCTACATAGTAGGTAAGCACCTACTATATTTAGGTAACAGACAGCTTATAATAATACAGCTACTAATAGGGGAGTATTATAGATTATTAGACTAACTATTAGTAAAGTGCACGTAACTAATGCTAAGGCATTCCTACACACAGATAGCTAAAGTAAGAATCTTATACTTAAGATTCTCTCTATATAACAATATATACCTGCTAATTAGAGGTCTTCTTCTACTTAGCTTGAGTCCAATCACAACACAGAATGGAGACAGCTAGAGCTGGATAACTAAGCAAAGCTTTAGCGCGCCTGCCTTCGGTCACTACGACATCTACACTTCGATCAGACCAAAGCCAATTCACCTGTTCAATCGATAGATGCGAGCCTCCAAGCAGGTCAATCGCTCACTGCAATTGTTCAGACACTTCACAATGTCTGCGCCAGCTCAAGCACCCAAGATCCGCCGCATTGGCCCACTGCCCACGGAAGAGGCGAAATGGACAGAGCTTCGTAAGATCGAATGGACCGACCAGGAGGGCAAAGACCGCGTGTGGGAGGCAGCAGCGCGCAAGACACGTGGCAAAGGAGGAATCGATGCCGTTGCCATCACACCAATTCTCCGCCACCCCAATAAGCCGCCATCAACAATGATCATCCTTCAGTACCGGCCACCAGTCGAGGCAATCTGCGTCGAATTCCCAGCTGGACTCATCGACGAAGGCGAGACTCCAGAGCAAGCCGCCGTGCGTGAGCTCAAAGAGGAGACAGGTTACGAGGGCAAGGTGTGTGAACAAAGCCCAACGATCAGCTGTCAGCCCGGAATGACCAATGCTTCAATACAGGTACTTGATTGCAGCCCGACGATCGTCTCCGACCCAGGTCTGACGAATGCGAATATGCAGGTACGTTTAATCCAATAGGTGACGATACGGACCAAGCTAAATCCTGTCAGATGGTCATCATCGAGGTCAACCTGAAGGAAGGAGACGAGGAACCGGAGCAGCACCTGGACGCTGGCGAGCATATCGAGAGGGTCATCGTACCTCTGGATCAGCTTTACGACAAGCTGAAGGGTAAGTCATGTCGAGCATATGATATTTGTGAGGTTTGCCAACAATTGCAGCGTATTCGAAAGAGGAGGGCAAGATCGTGGATGCTCGGTAAATCAAACCTTTGACAATTGTAATGACAATTGTGTGCTAACGAATACAGACTGTTCCACTGGGCGCACGGCTTGCACTGGAGTACTCGCCTCAACCTCACGGGCTAATCGCTTTCGCGCGCAGAATTCGAAGCGAAAGGATATATCCTGGACGAATATGTCGGCTTCTGGGCCTACGGACTACACTGGGGTCAGAAGTTCGTTCAGTCATAGTCGGACACTAATGACACAAATGACACGCAGTGTGGCAGTGCTGTGCAGGCACGAATCGAGTCGTCAGCCAGCGACTTCAGCTTATCGAACGCAAGAATGCCATTTCATGCGACACGTTCAAGGTCCATTCAATGTTGTGGGTCTCACGGCCAGATCTCTGAGAACCCATTCACGGGCAGCCTTCGAGCAGCACCATTTATGGAAGCTGAACTAACGAGACTGTTCAATCTTGTCGTGAACAAAACTCTGATGAAACAGCGCCTGTCACCACACTCACCATCTAGCATGTCTTCTCAGCACGAGCAAATTCGTCGATCCTCACGCGGCCCACTCGACACAAACTTCCACATCGCCCTCGTCAGACTCTCCAGAGCAATCATCGAAGAAATCGGAACGCTCACCGAAGAGACTGAAACTCAATTGCGCCAGGCGCGCAACTACTCAACGGGAATACTACAATCTGGACTTCCTTCTTTTCACCTGAACGAGGCCACGGACGTCACAGCATGTCGCGCATATCAGCTCAGCCTAATGGAAGACATTCGCCGCTCTTACTTCGCTCTGGGTAGCAAGATCAATGGCGTGTTCGATGACCCGAATGATGTTGTCGGTGGATTGGGCGATTCATTCGCTGTCCTTGTCGGAGTCTACTTCGAGCTGGCCGTTGAGATCTTCGAACTGCAGGAGAATCTGGCCGAGCATAGCGATGTGACAGACGAAGATGCACTTGCCTAATTCCAACGGCCGTCAGTATCTAGCAACCTAATTTGCAGTGCCAATCAATGCATCGTTGTTTTTACGGAACACCTTAGTGAATAGCGATTCACCTGTCCAGCTGCCCTTGTTCCATGGCTCGATTGACAATCAGAAGCAACCGGGAATACTGCATCGGGTATGATTGTGGACGAGACTGACACCTGCTACCTCTCTTCACTACGGCGGCCATCGATCGTGCTATGCTACAAGTATTTTCGCGAATGACCACACTGACCTTCTTCCTCTCTCGTCATAGAAGCAGAAAGCCCGCATCCAGATCCCAATCCCAAGACAGCGATCAACAACACTATATATACACATCACCACCAATGTGCCACCGAACAACCAAGATCTACGGCTGCGGCCATGAAACATCCTCCACATCATCATGCAGCGGATCAAGGAAGCGGCGACACTGCTCGAGCTCTAGTCATGAAGTCGCTAGCAGCGATCGGATCTGCGACTATTGTTGGCCCGCGCATCGGTCTACCGTCAAGGCGAGGACACGGGCCGTGCGGAATAGTCGAGAGGCGACGAGATACAGTCGAAGACGTTGGTAGTTGGAGCGGTGGACATTCAACGAGCTTTTGGGAGGGTTTTCGATTGCGAGATTCGAGTCCTGCAGAGCTCGAAGCCGTTACTGGTAGTGGCATTGCATGCGGAAGTTCTTGCGTTCACGTGCTACTATGGAGGAACGTAATGATTCACTGGAGCCTCTGATTAGGCATCACTTGATGGCGCGATATACATAACATCATTCAATATGGCGGTCGATGCATATAAAGTCTCACAGCCGGGCTCAACTCTGCCTCAACATGACCATACTCACAGTCTTTCAACAGCTTCTCACAAACAACCTCCTCTCATCGGCGACAATGTGCAAGGAAACCACCAAACACTACGGCTGCGGCCACTACTCAATGTCCGGCGCTCGATGCAAGTACTTCTCTGACCCCGATCACCCCTGCACGGGCACAGTGTGGCAGATGGCTACGACTTCGCTAGGCTGTACGAAGTGTCGTGCTAACGGAGAAAGCAGCAGAATGGTCATCGGCGTGAAGGACGCTGGAGGTGGTCCGGTGGACAACAACGGAGGTGCAGATTGCGGCTGCTCTATCGCTTCTACAGATCAGGGATAGCGATTAGCGGGGACCGGTGTCGGAAAGATCTTTGATCGTGGCTTGTGTTCAATAGGGGAGCGAGTCGCAATGAGCTTGATGCCATCTATGGTCTCGTCAAATCAAACTATCCTCCAGATCGTTCTTTTCGGTTGAGTATGTGAACTTCAGGAATGTTCATGTTTGACTTCTTAGGTCAGCTTCGTAGTTCGCTTTACTATTAATTGTGCCTGGAAGATCCTGTAAGACATTCGACCTCTAGACTCAATTGATTGCTCCCCACCTGCTGATCAAAACACGAGCGTGAATAGCTCCTTCCCGAAAAAGCTAGTCAGAACTTTAAGCCTGAAGTGAATTGGACGATCAAGTGCGGAGACACGCAGGACTAGGTGAGCACACCACCCACTAGTTTCACTCGCGGCAGATTGCGAATCCACTCTTAGTTTGATGTCCGGGGCGAAGAAAGGTTCGTCGATGTCATCGTGCTGTACCAACCCTGCTAGGACATTGCTAAGCGCGAAGACTTTGGGCAGCACGAGAGCAGGGCTGGTACGGTCGTTGGGCATCTATTCGGCGGCAAGGCGTGGTTTCGTGTGTGATGTGAAACCCTTTGCGATAGGATAGGGCCGTGTTTGAGATGAGCCGACGTCCACTACGTTGAGACCGACGGGAAAGCGCTCACCACGGCGGGAAAGGAAGAATGTGTTGTCCCGAGCGAAGAGACCAAGTAGTGAGACGTAGCAATGGTCGTGAATTCGTAATATGCTGTCAGAAATTAAATAGAGTCGTCGTCGAGCAGGACACCATCGCAGAGGTCTCCAACACTCGTCCAGGTCCTCTACCGTGTCCCAAGCACTCCCAGCAGTTCTCCCATTACAGCTCGATCAGTCGTGCGTCCAAAGCAAAACGCTTCCAAGGGATATCGCTACATGGTAAAGAAAACAGATTTCATCCTCCACATTTCGAAACAATTCTTCCAGAACAAGCAATGCTCCGGTGTCAAAGCACCGTCCTTTTTTGTGCCCATCTTCTTTGCCTCACGGCCCAGTCTTCTGAAGTTGAATAACTTTCCCACTCAAAGAAGCAGACCAACCAAATCGTGACACGCTCCCGACCTGCCGCAAGATGGTCTGAGCATTTCAAAATCAATCGTAAACAGAAGACAACGCTGAACGCTGGACCGCTGAAGCATTCGCTGAAAACAAAAGAAAGCACAGAAAGACTTGTGTAGACGGCCGTGAAAAAGCAAGTCTGTCGTCAGATGGTCTTGAGGTCGTGATTTTCGTCGTCGTGTCGTCGTAAAAGCTCCAGGCGATCGTCCAAGCGTACCAAAGTCGCAGCGTATAGTTCAACCAGATTCCCATCTACCTCGCAATCTCATATCCGGCCTCATCAAAACTGTCCTCTTCCCGAATCACCCTTCGGCTAACATCGCTGCGTCCCCTCTCGCGCGCGCTGCGACTCCCCGAGCTTTTGCTCCCATGATAGCTCTTCCCAGAAGACCCAATCACGAAAGCCGTTCCGCCGTCTTCATCCTGCCGCATCTCGATGTTTGCTTGACCATACACATGTAGGACTGTTCCGCCGCTTTGGATCTTCACGCCACCTTCGCCGCCACCGTCACGATTGGAGGATCTGCTCGTCTTCTGACTGCGACCGGAAACATGGCTGGCTGACTTGCGGTGCTCCTTCTTGCGGATGTTCTCAGCGGTAAGCTCATGCGGATCCAACCCACCGCCGCCAGTATTGCGCTGGTAAGCGGCAACGCGGTCCTGGAGATCGAGCTCTTCTTGGCGTTTCTGCTGTTGGCGACGGCGAAGTTGTCGCTCATCCTCGGAGAGATAGACCTTACGACGCCCATTGCGGTCTTCGTAAGTGGAGTAGTCCGTGTTGTCTGTGTTACTGGACTGGGTGGTTTTGGTCCGGCCGGAGGATGCGGTAACAAGGGAGGATCGACGACTGCTACGGGAAGAGTAGGTGTTTGAGCGACTGCCGACGTCGGCGCGAGCGGTACGGTCAGAGTCGTTGCGGGCATCGGAAGACAGGTAGTGCGCATCCTGATCGGAATGACGTGCACGACCTGTGTGCGGTCTTGATTCCCGGATCGCTCGTTGCGGGACGGACGTCTCGGTGTGGTACTTCTTGTGTGCAGGGCGAGATGGACGAGATTCCACAGGAGAAGACCTTTCAAGCAGCTGCAGTCGCCGCCGAGACTTGGACCCGCGAGGGCGGCCTTCTTCCTCTGATGTATAAAACTCCGAAGTCGAGTCCTCCGCTGACTCGGAGTCAGCATAGACCTGTTGTGTGGCTTGCCGAGCGGAAATTTGAGCCATGCCGGACACGGGCCGCGATGCACGTTGGATTGGATCTAGATCGGGCAAAGCTGCGTTGAGCTTGCGTGCGGAGAAAATGGTTGGATCGACCGGATGCGTTGGATAGCTCATGTACGTTGGGAGTGTTGGTGATGGGGGAGCATAGTTGCCGTAGTGACCTGAAAGTGGTCTTAAAGGATACTGTTGATAGTGGTATGGTGGGACCACGGGTGCGGTGGGTTGCGATAGAGCGGTTACCTGCGCGGGATATCCGTATGTACTCACTGGCCTTGCTCGAGAGGTTGATTCGGCGCGAGGTCGAGGTGGCGGTGGCATCATCGTTGTAGCTTGCGGCGTCGGTGCGTACTGATACTGAGGGATCTGCTGGTATTGTGGCTGCGACGCTTTGGCTGATGCCATCCGCTCCGGCAAGATGTAGCGTCGCTCGCAATTGGGATCGCAGCAGTACGGGTCGTCGCACGCGCTGACATGCTTAGGCAGCGCTTTCACGGGTTGGCTCGTCCGAGTGGGCGCATTGTGGACAGCTACAGCCGGTTTGGCCTTGGTTGGGCTGGAGTTGGTGGTTGTGTTTCGACGAGCTGGAGCTTCGACTGGCTTCGCAGGTGAGGCAGGGATCTTCTGCGGAGCACTTTGGTGCGACGAGTAGCCAGAGTCGCTCGCAGTCGTCGAATATCTGTGTATTGTCGTCCTCGTTGCACGAGATGATGGTGGCGGCGGGCGTTGCGAGACCGTGGAGGCACGGACAGCAGTGCCGGGCACCGCGCGGCCTTGCTCATCATCGTAGTCCTCAACTTTGGCGGCTTTTCCTGCCACCTTCTTCTCCCCAGACATCTTGAATGTGGCCTGGCTCGGCGCAGCTATCAATCTTCAATCTTCTGACGCAATAGTATTGTAGATCCGTCGTGGCGGGTCGTGGGCCAGGCGCGATCCGAGGGCTGATCTGCGATATCGTGATGAGACGTCGGGTGGTGATGGATGTGCTACCAGAGCGTCTGTGGTGCGTATATGTAGAGCAGGCCTCGCGGTCGCAGGCTCATAGTTGTTTGTGTGATGTCTTGGACAGCAAGATGTCATTGTAGTCAAGGTCTGAATGTCTTAGAACAGTCAAAGAGGTGACTGTGTTTGCGAGCGCCGCTAAGGCAAGGCAAAAAGCCTCACCGGTCCGATGCAGATGCACAATGATAATGCGAGTACTGCAGCAAGCAGCCAGCCAGCAGCCAGCCAAATAGCCGGCAGGTAGCAGCAGTGTCGTCGCGAATTCGTGTGGCGGCCAGCGACTTCTTCAATTTTCTGTGTCGCGAGAATGGCGTCGGCTTTTGAGTGGACTAGCACCCGGCCTGGCCAGGATGGATGGGCATCAATATCCGCCGAGGAAGACGCTTGCGATGCCCAAAAAGCTGGGGTACGGCGAGAGAAAAGTAGGTCGGCGGGTCCTAGAAAAGACTAAGGTACTGCGCGAAGGGCCGTCGCGTGCAATAGGTCATAGAAATCCTGCAGGTGAGATGACTTCCCGCTCTGCAGCCGTGATCCGGAGGGCATGAGGACAAATCGCTTAGCGGGATACCTGCTCTTTCCGATGGAGGAGGGTGTGGTGTCAGAGGACCGGGGAAGTCACCATCCCTGCGGTCTGCGACGAGAGAGGAGTCGAAGGGCAACGATAGCATCGACATCAGCCTTAGCTTCTCCACAACTCGAGTGCCCATCTGGTTGCTTGCCCTTACGCCACCGCGGTACCGACTGCATGGGAAGAAGTCGTTCACTTGATGAAGACCCTTTGTCGAAAGCCGGGTTCATCCCAGTAAGAATGTGACAACACATCATTCGAGACTTCTTCACACCAGAGCAGTCGAGTCGGTATTGGCGAGTTCAGGATGTACGACTCTACGCTCAGTTGGCGCGAATCAAGCAGAGATTTGCACGATCTTCTGCATGAATTGTGCATCATGTCGGCTCCGACCTCCTGAAGGTATATCTATGCTGTGCGTTACCGATAGTGGTACCTGTCTAAGAGCGAGTGAGGGAGGTTTGGCGCAGGGATTCATGGATGCTGTGAATGATCATGCGTTGATGTACGCGGTAGATGCTGAGAGATGCCTGGTTCACGATGATGTACCTTTGATGACCCGCTCACCGCCATTTGACGAAGCCGCCAATCGTTGATAGAGTGGCGAATACACGCGTGTTCTAACATGTTCAGAGCAGAGTTCATGTTCTGGCCTTCACAATGATGCATAGATTCATCGCCCTTTTCCGACATTCTTTGAGTCAGTCGCGATGGAGGACTGGCCTGGAAGTTTATCCAGCAACACGAGGTCAGAATAGGGTCCAACGGGTGCGGCATTGGCTCTCTGGGCTCCACGTGTGCAGACTGGGCTAGAAAGCTGTGTCACATATGTAGTGCTTGTGGCCGGCTATAGTGATCGAGCGCAGTCGAGCGCAGCTATAGTTGCACAAGCAAAGGCAAGTCAATGCCGTGTAAAATCGGACATCGTCACCGCGACGGGCGGGGGTTGACATGGTTGTTTCTTCATTGTAATTCTGTCAAGAGCATGCGTGTGTGCTGCACATGCAACTCGAGCGGATCAACACGCTCCTCGGGCGGAAGTGGTCTCACGTCGATGTCTTGGTCTCGGTCACCGCATCAACGCTCCACACTCACCCGCCACCTCAACTCTACACGAGCAATCTGCATTCGCTAACATGCCGGCAAACCGGATCATCGTAGCCGACACACTTACATTCGCTCGACCGGACTCAAACCCAGGAGCCGCATGCCATTGTTGAGCACAATCCTGGCAGCTTCATACATAGCCATCAATGCCGCCTTCTTCTCGGGAGTCTCAGCGTACATGACACTGAACAGCTTCGCATTCTTGTTGTTTCGGTCAACTGCATCGTAGCAGGAACTCAGCAGGTGAGACATCTTGAAGAGATAGGTGAGGACCGTGATGGGCTCGTTGGTCTTGTACGTGTTGAGGAAGACGTCGGGCCATTGTGCCAGAGAGCGGATGAGTGAGAGTCCTTCCCTGCCGACGATGAGGCTCAGGTCTGCATTTAGCATCTCCTCGTCCGAGACGTTGGCCCTTCGCTTGATCGAGCAGAGACGGGCATGCGAGTATTGCAAGTATGGACCTGTGTCTCCCTCGAAGCTGGTCATCTTCTCCATGTCGAAGTTGTATCCGTTGACCATCTTTCCGGAATAGTCCTGAACCATGATGGCGGATATTGCGAGAGTATCCGCCGTGCCCTCTGGATCTGCGACCTGCTCGTACTTCTCCTGGTTCTTCCTCATCACGTCGTGCATGAAATCTTTGGCGGCGTCCAGACTATCGGCGAGCGAGACGACCGTTCCTTTCCTCGTGCTCATGGTCTGACCCTTGGGGTCCTTGACCATGCCGAAGCTGATGTGTTGACACTTGGCGACGATATCGCTGTAAGGTGGTCCCATCAGTGACAAGATCTTGAAGAACTGCTTGACGTGCACGTCTTGTTGTGAAGCGATGACGTAGATCATCTGGTCGAAGTTGTACTTCTCGAAGCGTTCAAAATTAGCCGCGATATCACGAGTGAGATAGAGCGAGGTGCCGTCCCGCTTCTTCACCAATGTCTTGCCCAGAGTCGGTGCGCCGTGCTTTGCCAGGTCGACAATAACTGCACCTTTGCTGTCTTCGCTGATACCCTTCTCCGCAAGCACAGTCGCAGCTTTGTCCATATCCTCCACCTTGACAGTCGACTCGCCGCTGTACTCATCGAATTCGATGTTCAGTCGAGCATACATTTTGATATACGCATCGATGGACGAATCTCGGAAGCGCTGCCAGTTGTGTAGAGCTGTGGGGTCACCATCGACCATGCGCTTGAAGAATTGCCGAGCGCGCTCATCGATGCTTGGCTTGTCAACGAGTTCCTGTTGGACCTTCTCGAGCTCCGCGGTGACTTCCTGCAGTTCTTTCTCCTGCTCCTCGGTGAACGGCAGAGGCGGCGGAGGAGCCTCCTTGCCCTTTGCTGGCTTCTTCGGCGGTGGTGGGTTCTTCAACTTGTCAAGCGCATCCTTCTTCTCGGCGAGCACCTTTGCTGGCTTTTGCTCCTCGGAGTTGTCCTGGTTGATCTTGACGTAGACGTAGTTGAGATGCTTCACGGGATCCTTCTTGAACTCCTCCTCATTGCCGTACTTTTCGAAGCCCTCCGACAGGATGCCGTATTGCTTTCCCCAATCTCCGAGATAGTTCATGGAGACGGTGTCCCAGCCAGCTCGCGAATACAGCTTGATGATGAAGCCGCCAATGATCGTACTTCGCAGATGACCAGTGTGGAACTCCTTTGCAATGTTGGGACTCGAGTACTCAACGATGACCTTCTTCCGGCGGCTAGCAGGGTTTAGAGGATCTTCCAGTCCGAGCGAATTGTTGAAGCCAAAGTCGAGCTTCTGCTTGTGGATTGCTGGGATGACCATTTTCGCAAGTGGGTCAGGCTTGAAGAAGAATCGCACAAAGGTTTTGTCGGCCGTCGGTTTCTCCAGAAGTGGCGACTCGAACTTCTCTGCGATCTCTTGGGCCAGCTCGTCAGGCTTCTTGCCTTTTAGCCTCAGCGCAGGCACAGGAAGTACGAGGTCTCCGTGCTTCAAGTCCGATGGCCATTGTACAGCGTTGCCGATGATTGAGTGTCCGGCTCCAGTGATTTTGTGAAGTTGTTCAATTACGACCGCACGGTAGACGTCGACCGGGTTGTGCTGTGGGAAAAGCGGAATTCCCTCGATTTTTGGAAGTTCGGACAGGCCAACATTTTGTAATTGTGATGTGATGTGACTGATGTCTGCGATGGCAGACGCATTGCCATTCGAGACGGCCATGTTCAGAGGTGTTCTAGTGGAGAATTGAACCCTGCGGCGTTTGCTGTTCTTGTATTCCAATGAAGTGGTGACTGAAGAGTTGTGACTCAAGCCAGCGACGAATTTTGCAGAATTTTGAGTCCGAATGAGTCCCGCGAGCCTGTGCCGATAGATTGACGAAAGACCGTACATGCACTCTCGATGGAGGGGCAAGATCGAGTGCGTGTTGTGGGGTGCAATGATCAAAAGCAGTTGGATGAAGAAGAAGAGAGTTTCACGAACCACAACGGTTCCAGTCGAGCGTGCACGGACAGTTTTCGGGAGGACATGTGGGTGAAGCAATCGCTTCGGGGAAGACGTGACGACAACGAGTTGTTCTATTAACACAGATCTATACATTCATATTATGAAGCCTTGCTGCCCCGCAACGACTTCTTCGTGGTATGCTCCGCCCAGCCCATCTTTTCACGATCATCTTCGCACAACCTAGCGTACTCTAACAGCAGCCTCAGCACGTAGACCGACATATCTTCTTTGCGCAGAACCTTCTCCGTCCACTCCTTGCCCTCAAGCGCAATCTTCTTTGCTTCCTCGTCGTGGCCCTCGACCCCGGCTTGCGCGTTTCCCACAAAGTACTCCATCAGACCGAAGATGTCAATGAATGTATTATCCATGGGCACGAAATGCTTCCATGGTATCAATCGATTGTCGTGCCACTCTTGATAGATCGTCGCTTTGATGGGCAGGGATGTACTTCCGAGGAATCCTCTGTAGCGGCCGCTGAAAGAGTTGCCGTCGATGTCTGGCAAGTACTTGTATTGGTACTGCTCCTTCATGGGTACCTCTTTCTTGACCTGAAAGAACAGATCGGTATATGGACAGAAAGCGGAGCCCGTGCCCGGAAAGCAGAGCAAGTGGACTGCTGCTGCATCCGACCAGGCGGAAACCCATTCGCTAAATGCATCCGGTGGAGCGTCGGACTCCAAGACTGCCAGGTCGTACGTGCTCTTACCCGGAAGCACGAAATTGCGCGGCTTGACAGATGGGTTGTCTACCGCAGCCTTCACTTCCGTGGCATTGATCATCGAGATGAAGCGATGCCGTTGGAAGCGCGTCCAGTTCTCCTCTTTGTTTCTTCCGCCGCTGGCCGAACCACGCCAAATCAAGGCGTCCTTCTTCTTCTCCCATTCTGATCCGTGCTCTTTACCTCCAGAGTAAAATGGATCCTCGGTCCAGTACATCGCAGCTGGAAGCAAAATCTCATTATTCATTGGCAATTTGGACCCGCCAAACAGTGGGAAGAACTCCTTTGTGTTGCTGATCGAGATGGGCTCGACAAAGGTCCCGTGCAGACCCTGCCATTCGGGATGATCGCAAGGCGACTGTGCGTAAGTCCAATTTTGTACGTAGCCCTTGTAAGACTTATCCGGGATTTCGGTCGACAGAGGTGGAGGCTGGGTGAAATCGGTCTCGAAGTAGCCTTTGCGCGCAGGGCTTTCCGGTGGGCAACCCACCACTGCTAGAGGCCAATATGGTCCGGCTCCGTCGAAGCGCGGATCGAAGGGTTCTGGCGGATGCATGTCCAAGTCTCTCAGATTACCAAACTCAGTCTTCAAATCTTGTGCTGGAACAATTTTGCGACTCAAGCTCTCCTTCTTCATGTAACCATCCACCTCTTCCCACGGCACGACAATGCGACTCTCGTCCATGACATTGATCGGCACATCGACATCCGGCAAGTGCTTCGCGACACTCTGCACCATGTCTTGCCACAAATTTATCCACGGCCTCTCATCAATATCCGTCTTCCCAGTAGCCTTGCCATCTCTGACCGAAATCTTGTGCACAAAGTCGTTCGCCTGTTCACGTATCTGCTTCGCGGGTACAGCCCAGAAAGGTGCTAGATCCTCGTATATGCGATCGAAGAAGTCCTCCACTATGAGCGCCGAAGCGTTGGAAGCAAACTTGAACCACGCATCGAAGCCCGGGGGTGGCTGACGGCCACGACGCTGCCGATACGCTTCCGCTGCATCACCGACGGTCTTGGACTCTTTCGCGAGTAAAGACTTGTACTGCTTGTCGGCTCCGGCAATGAGCTCGTCGATGGGATGCGCCTTTTTCGGTCGGAGAGGGACATTGGGCTTAGGTGGGGGCCATTGTTCCGAGGATTGTAAGCGCTGCGCAAGACCTGAACCTGTGGGTATTGAAAACCACAATAGACATGTAAGACAGAGGGCGACGAGTGTCAATTGCAGCAGGCGGTTGCGGATGGAGAAGGCTGGAAATGGCATCGTCCTCAGCGGGCTCCGGGGTCTGATCGAGGCGTCCGTGGAATTGATGAAGCACTGTGCTTCTGAAACAGCATGACTTAACCTGCCTTTCGGGAGGGCAAAGTGAAGGCAAGCTCTGGACACTCCCGCGACATTGTTGAGTACAACTTGAATTATCTCATCAGGAGGTCTCGGAGGGAGTGGGGACCTCCGAGAGCAAGGCATTGATCCTGCGCTTGCCCCATATTGGCCCCTGCCAAGGAGGCGAGCTCATGCGAGAGGCTTGATATTCCATTGGATTTATCACCTGATCATTACTATTGGCTATGTCTAGTTCTATGTGCCTTTGCAGTACTCTACTACGATCTTCGCCAGCTTTAGTCTATCCTCGCGCGTATGCAGAACGCCAGCATGATCATATCCATTCCACCAGAGGACTTCCAGCCCGCTTCCCTTCCACAGGTTGTGATCAGCGTCGGGTTCTGTCTCTGGAAACTCTGTCTGTAGGGTCATATGCTTCCGGCCAGGTGGCGGCGGCGAGTCCACGAGAACTGGATCTGGGATGCTGCCCTTGGTCAGGTAGTTCCTCACCGCCCGGGTGTTCACAATCAGATCCTCCTCTGAAAGACTGGCCGTGAATCTGGAAAGTGTTAGTGTCGTTCTTGACCCATCTAGACCATCACCATACTTACCTCATGTTGTGCTTTTCGATCAAGTTCTCTATGTCATCCCTCCAAAGCACACACTCACTCCAGAAGAAATGTCTCCCAAGCGTGTGCGCCACCTGCGGGTCCTTAGAACCAAACCACCACAACTCCCACTCCTGCGCTCGGACCGGTGGACGGACTGTGAAGTTGTATGCGACGTCTGGCATGTGCAGGAGGATGCTCACGGGATCAATAAGGAGAGTGCCCGATATCCTAGCAGAAAGCTGTGGATCTCTCAAGACATGTGAGCTGAGAATCGTGCCGTATGAATGTGCAACCAGCACTACGCGACCATGGCCAAAGTGATGGTTGATCAAGGTCGTGATTTGAGTAATGAACTCTGCTCGCCGTGGAATAGGCTCGGTGAGTCGTGATGAGATTTGAAGGATCTCGACTGCAAGGATGCCCACTTGTTCATCAGCAGCTGCGCCTTTATTCAATGCAGTATGCATGTCGTCCAAGAAGTCAACGTGCGGCAAAATACCGATCCCGATCCCGTGGAGATAGATGACTGGCAAGCGCTTCTTGGAGGTATGCTTCCGCAAGAAGTAGGACAGCTTCGGAGCTGGAGATACTCTGCGAGTACATAGTGCGGCCGGCCGTGGGGGAAAGACAGCTGCCAGACCCGTGAGAGTTCGGCGGTAGTACTTGAAGCCCTTGATCTTCAACAGAAAGATGGCGACAGTGTCGGCAAGCATCATCAAGCTGTACCAGGCCAGAGTTCGTGGCTGAATTGTGATCGGATCCAATGTCAGGCGCAAGCTCTTTGCTTTACCAGGACCATCTTGAAATGGCTTTCCAACCAGCTGCTCTATCCGCTCCACGTATTCATCAATCTCTGCCTCCGCACCCTTCTCTTTCGCCTCGCCTGCTCTGCCTTCCCAGAAAGCCCAGTTCACCCACTTTCTCAGCTCTTCAACACCAACATCTTCAGGCTTCGCGCCGCAGAACCATCCACGTAAGAAGCTCTCAAAGTCGTGTATTTCGGAGCGGACCTTCTCAAACAGATCCAACCTCTCATCTCGCGTGCGGATCGGCGGGTGAACGGCGGCCTGTTGTATGCGTCGGGCATACCAAACGAAGAACAGGTAGAAAGCTGCTTCAGGCGCCCAGAATGCCCAAATGAGGGTATTGTTCAAGAAGGCATCGTGCCCGAGACTCAATGCAGGCCAGACCTTCGCGGCCAGGGCCCATGTGATGTAGCCCAGACAGACGGGTCCATACAATTGTAGGCCGCTGATGATGAGTCGGATTATTCTTCGATTCGTAGGAGAATCCTCTAGCATTTTGACCATGCTCAGGTTGTGTGGCCGATCGATCGACGGGTCGTGAAATTGTTGAAGTCCTTTGTCGGCGCCGGGGCGCTTGGTTGATGTATAGACATTGCTCGCAAGGAGAAAAGAAAGACGACTCACCGTTGTCTAGTCTAATCGTGGTATTTGTCGGCGTTGAGGGCTCCCCCGGCCGTTCGTCCGATGTTTCAATGCCAGGCGCGTCATCTTCGCGGTCTCTTTCTTTGCATGTGCGTGCTCCCAGGAACAGCCCGGAGTGGTCGGCAGTGGAGCAAGTGCCGCCAATCACCGAGCACAGGGATCCGGAACCGAGTCCGAAAGACTCATTGTTCTCGTTTCCTCGGTCCAGCATGGTCTCCTTCAGCATGTGAACGAGATATGGAGATAATCAGACCAAGACAAGGTGTGGTCAGGATGCGAGAACGACGTTACTCAGAATTCGAAGGGTTCCGACCCTGATGTTGATTGATATTGGCGCTGTGAGGTCAGTTACCTTGGTAGGTACCTTACACTAAGACGGGAGATGAGTATAAGGATCTTATAGGCTAGCTATACTTTAATATATAATTCTTAATATTAAGTCTATATTTTCTACTTATATAAGACTAGTAGTATAAGGATTCCCTTTAGGCTAGTAATAATAATATTCTTAGGTAGTAGTAAGGTCTAAGTCTTGCTTAAACTAGGCTTATAACTATCGTAGAGTTCGTATATTAAGAAGTTAATTTAATAGCTCTATAGTAACTCTCTTAAGATAATTAATTAGTTTATTAACTATCTACCTATATAGAGGAAAGGTGTTTTCTGCTATTACTAAGTCTTAGATTATATAAGTATTATAGTTACATAACTAGGGCCGGAAAAATGCGACAGATCGGCTTTGTCGCTCTAAGAGTCACCGTCTACGTACAAAATCCTCCTCTTTCCTTAATTAAACACCCCCTTGTCAGTCTTCTAATCTCCCATTCAACTAGTTGCAAGGAATTTTCCAGTCCTGTAAGTGATCGTTGCAACCAGGCCAAAGCTTTCACCAACGATTTGAAGTGCAGTGTCCGACAGCGCTAGCTCGCTGAGGAAAAATCTCGCCCTGTACGTTCCGTGAGCGGCTTGATAGACATATTTGGCCGCTACCGCAAATGTCAACTGGACGTGAGGCGTATGGACTGCGGAGCCTCTGACTGTCGCTCCTTGGATGCTGAAAGTTGCGCTTCCTTCCGCATGAGTCACATGCTCTCCCAACGCTGGGTTCAGGCTCATATCTCCAGAAACAATGCTTGCGATAGACTCCTCACTTTCGCCGATGGTGAGCACGCCCGAGGATGATGTTTCGGTGCCGGCGAATCTGATGAGGCCTGGGGCTACTTCTTCGCCAGTAACGGCCACGTCCAAACCGGCTTCAACCGTAGCCGCGAGTGCTCCTTCCGCTGTTGTGAATTCGACAACTGCTTCAAGAGCAGCGAGGGCGCCGATAACGAGTTGAGCGCTAGCAGTCGAGACAATGCTCGTAGCAAGGACGACGTGAGCGAAGCGCATGGTCGATATCGATTGTGATGGGAGTGAGATGATTGGTTGGAGATGTCGATAAAATCAACTCGTTGCTTGCTGAGGTCGGTGGTGTGTGTTGCCGTGCAGGATGGGCTTCAAAGAGGAACAATCGCGGGCAAGTATCAAGAACAAATGACTCAAATTGTAATAATTCGAAATGGTAACAAAGGCAAGCGAGGAGTGCTACCTCCTCTCGCTATATAGGCAACCCGCAATTGTCCAAGATGTGTCCTCTTCTCCCTCGAGGCCTATCGTCGTCCGCCTGTCCTTGTCCTTGTCGAGGCACCGGTGGTCGCCCAACTCGTATCTCCCCTGCTGGGATAAACCAGGAGGGGCGGTGTTAGTGCTCTTCATGGTCTGGTGGATTTGGTTAATGGTAGTGGTTGGTGAGGTTACCGGTTGGTTTAGTAAGCGATTTATCGTCTGTTGGTAGTAGTAGTAAGGATTCACGTGTATACCGGTAACTAGCGGCAG
>JYJE01004391.1:0-18485 GCA_000983655.1 Zymoseptoria brevis | reverse complement strand
TATAGCTATAATTAAGGTTATCTATTCGCGACTACCGTCTTAAATGTTACTAATAAGACAGCCTATAAGGAATTGCTCCTTCGTAAAGACGCGCTTTAACTTCTAAAGTATACTAATTAACTAGCCTTTCTCGTCTATGTTATATATGTTCTACCGCTCGATGTTATATTACTCTATCTTCTTTCTAAGGAGGTCGTAATAGGCCTAATACTAAGGTACAGAGTCTACGTGCTTACGGTTCTTATCGAGGGCATTAAGGTATTTAGAATCGAGCGTTTCGCGGTACCTCCTTACGAATCGTAGTACCTAGTAGCGGCTTAGATACACCTTTAAGATGTCGTAGACGAACGTACGAACTATGTTAGGTGTAGGTAGAATGCCTCTACGTATAAGGGAGTCGATATAGGCTACGAGGGTGCGTTCTTGTTAGTATAAGAGAATCGAGTGTTTCTTATCGCGTTTAGCTTAAGATCTAGTTAGCTTGTTATATCGCCGCTATAACGTGACCCTATCTACTACATACTCCCTAGCAATTTTAATAATGTTCTTTCTATTACTCTCTTCTAGATCCTACAACGCCTTGTTTATAGGATCTATGGTTGTTGCACATTAATTCGTAGAAGTTTGGTTAAAATCATGGATCTCGACGTTCTCGGAATTTCGATGTTGCATTACGTAATCCGTTCACAGCGTGATCCCTACTTCTAATTCGACGAACAATTCTGCTCCGCTCCAAGACAACCACTATATCTTGTACCTTCCTTAACGGGACTATCGCCGATGAGCCCAAAGGAGTAGCAATGGCGCGATGCATACCTTCAGCCGTGTCAGAGCACGGCATCGGCAAGTCCTGATATAAGTCCGAAAGGTAACAACAACAGTCAAATCCACAACCACTCCACACCGCACTATCCTCTCCCAGAACACAATCATGCATCTCCTATCCCTCCTTCTTACCAACATACTCACAGCCGCCACCATGACCTCTACAGACTGCTCTGCTCCCTCCAACGCAACGATCGGCCCTGCAAATGGCCACCTCGTGATCGTCGGCGGCAACCTCCTATCCGACTCAATCTGGGAGAAAATCATCTCTCTCGCCGGCGGAATCTCGGCACCTATCGTTGTCATCCCCACTGCCGGCGGCGAGGAGACGTACAACGATACCTACGCTTCTGTCACAACTTTTCGACGTCTTGGTGCCACGAATGTCACGCTTTTGCATACCTACGACCCGGCGGAAGCGGACACCGACGCCTTTATCGCTCCTCTGCGAGAAGCGAAAGGCATTTACTTCGGTGGCGGCCGACAATGGCGGCTCGTTGACGCTTATGCTGGAACGAAGTCTGAAGCTGCTTTCCAATCAGTCCTCGACCGAGGCGGTGTCATCTCCGGGAGCAGTGCGGGAGCCAGTATCCAAGGATCCTTCCTCGCTCGCGGAGACACCGCAAATAACCAGATCATGATTGGGGATCACACCATTGGATTCGGGTACCTGCGGGACTCGGCGATTGATCAGCATGTTCTTGTACGGAATCGTCATTTCGACATGTTTGATATCCTGGAGAAGTTTCCGGAATTACTGGGCATTGCGATCGATGAAGATACGGCGTTGATCGTGCAGGGGAATGAGGCGGAAGTGTTTGGCAGAACGTATGCGTCGATATATGATGGTAGCTTCTACTCAGACGAAGGAATTGAGTTGAAGACTATGCCGCCGAGGGACGTCAGGTTTTACTTTCTGAGGAATGGGCAGAAGTATGATTTGGCGAAGAGGGCGGTGATTGAGGATCCGGAGCTGGAGGCGCAGGGGAGCGATGAGTTGTGATGGAGATGCTGTCGCTGGGGGAGATCCGCAATCTTTCCAGCGCCATGCGCTATAGGCATCCGAGGAGACCACGTCAACACGGCGTCGTGGAAGCCAGACCGTGGTCGTCTATTCTACGGTGTAGCAACACATTCGGAATTCTCCATCGAAGTGAAAAAGTTTATGCCGGATCCAGGACAGCCTCTCCAACGAAAAATGCGTTCACAGACTTATGACCACGCACTCATCAGCATGGTTTGTAGCTGAACGACAAACCGCGGGTGCACGAAGAAGTGAAGAATTCTGAGCTACGGCGACTTCATCTATCCACTCAGCATATGATCAGAACACATATCGAAAGTCTGGGTTCTCCTTGTCCGTCAAATCCTCAAACGCATGTACCATCTTTTCATCCTGAGCCTCCGGAACTCCCGCCGCAGCAATGGTATCTCGCTTCTTATTCTGCGAGCGAAGATACCAGCGTAGCACGCAGAGCGTCATGATGAGGAGGGTGTAGCAGCCGATGTGCGTGGAGAAGGCGATGAAATACCGTGGTGCGTCCCAGGAAAGGAAAACCTGCGGGCCTGCGATCATATCAGCGAGACCCATGGGCGTGCCGGCGGCAACGACGATCGGGATGTCGTGATCGACCTACCAATTGCATTGCCTGTCGCCCAGGCTACAAAGTTCATGGACACCGCTACCGACTTCTTGGTCTGGCCGGCGACGTTGCGAGAAAGCATGCTCATGCCGAGACTTTGGGCTGCCCAGAAGGAGAGAATGATGTAGTATGAGCTGATGATGAGGATCAGTGAAGGCTATTCTTGGTTTGGACAGCCATGAACATACAACAAGAGACCAGCTGCGGTGCTTGTGTTGGTCTTCTCGACAGTCATCAACACAATGGTGCCTGCGAATGACCTGTGAAAGGCTTGATCAGTTCGGAGCGGCGGGGACCACGTCGTCTACTCACGGCAGGCAGAAACATGCCATCACGATGGTGTTCTGGTGCGTCTTCTTCGCCAGCCAAGAGGAGCTGAACAGCGTGATGATGATGAAAGCGCCAAGTACCATGGCCAGCAGCTGCGTCTCCAGGACAGTGAATCCGAAGCCAGTGATGATGATCTATCCACATACATGATCAGTACGACACGGACTGGTATCGCTCGGAGAATCCTTACATTCGCAAAAGCTCCAAGGCCGCCCGTCGGCAGCGTTGTGCAAAATGCGATCAGGCAATAGCACCAACACTGAAGGTCAAGGAATGCCTCTTTCATCTGCTCGACCCGAAACTTCTTGTTCTGGAGACCAGTCTGGTTAGACCGCACCCTTTCCACCATGAGGTGCTTGTCTTCCTCCGAGAAGCATTTTGCTCGCATTGGACTATCAGGCAGCCAGCAGATGACGAAGACGCCCCAGAGGACCGAGACGACCCCATAGGTGATGAATATGGCTTGCCAGGACTCCAGTGCTCCGCCGCGAGGTATCAGTGAGAAGCAGTACGCCAGAAGACCGCCGACAATCTGTTGCCTGCAGGATATTCAGCTCTCGAAGTGCCAAAGGACATACAATCCATCGACTCACGCTCCATTCATACAGTACCAGAACGCCACGATCATCGCCTGCTCTTCCCTTCGATACCACATCGATGACAAGATCAAGAACGTCGGCTGACAGACTGCCTCGAAGATGCCCAGCAGCGTCCTCAGTGCACAGATCCCCGCAAAATCCGTCGCCGCAGCATGAAAAGCCAGCACGCTGCCCCAAATCACAATACAAATCCCAAGGAACTTCGCAATCGGCAGACGCTGGATGAGCCAATTGATGGGATATTCAACGATCAGGATAGCGATGTATATGCATGTCGTCAGCCAGCTGTACTGCTGTTTCTGGAGGTTGAGGTCTTCAGGAAGTTTCATGATGGAGGTGAAGGAGAGGGTTCCTTTGTCGAGGGCTTGCAGGAAGTACGTCAAGACCATGATTGTGAGGACTTGCTTGTTGATGAGCTTGCGCAGGCGGAGGTTCTCGGTCGGAGAGATCTCGATTCGGGCGGTGTCGGTGTATCTGGCGACTTCGGCCTACGATGGAATGTCAGCGGTCAGACTGAATGTGTTGCCCACGCGACTGCCAGAATGCTTACGTCGATGCGGTTGTAGTCTTGGACATCTTTTTGAACGTCGTCGGGTGTCACCACTCGCTCGATCTCGCATGCTTCAAGCCCTTTGAGCGCAATATGCTGATTCTCATGGGCATGCTCGATGGAAACAGTGCTGGCGAGGGCAGCCATCTTTGCGTCCGCCAGGCTGAAGGTTCATGGGACGAGCAGGCCACCATGTCAGACCAGGGCGATCATTTATATGCATCCGTGGAATGGCATGACAGCTTCTGCCGAGAGAGCCTCGGAGTAGGGCTTCTCGTACTGAAGCATTGTTGGAACAGGCGTACCATTGGCGGATGAACTCACAGCGGAGAGACGAAGGAACTGTAAATTGTGCTTCTACGATCCTTCGTGTCATTTATCCCGGCAGAACATGCATTGAATGCGGAGAAGTTGGAGGAGAGGTGAGTGGAGCCAGCGGACTCATGCACCTCGGCATGAGATGTAGCGAGGCGATACATGTCCTTGAACTTATATACATGCCGCTCTTGTCTCCGAGAGTGTTCTTTGCGTCTGAGAGACCTCATATCAGGACAGCAATTATGCCACAGCAGCCGATCCGGATCGAAGGCCTGTCCGCCGGCAACGTCCAAGTCAACATCGAATTACTCATCGAGAACCTTGTCTCGATCAAAGATGAGACGGGTCAATTCCTGCTTCGTCTTCCCGATGGCAGAGTCATCGATACCAAAGGCTGGAACGACTGGGAGTGGACGTCAGTTTTGTACATCCGTCAATCTGCGACTCGTTCTAAACAACTTCCAGGCACGGCATCGGTCTATATGGCCTCTGGCAATACCATACCCTGATCGACTCCCCGAAAGCTCTTCGAATCATCAAAGACTGGTACACCGCTCAGCTCGCAATCGGAACAACGAAAAACATCAACACCATGTCAGTCATGCTCACTCTGGCTTGTCTGTACGAGAAAACACAAGACCAAACATACCTCCCGTGGCTCGACTCCTGGGCCGAATGGGCAATGTACGACCTTCCACGGACCCGCTTTGGCGGCATGCAGCATATCACGTATCTCGATGCCAACAAGCAGGAACTATGGGACGACACGTTGATGATGACCGTTCTGCCTCTGGCGAAGATCGGAAAGGTACTCAATCGGCCGCATTACATCGAGGAGGCGAAATTGCAATTCTTGTTGCATATGAAATACCTCTATGATCCTTCCACGGGACTCTTCTTTCACGGCTGGAAGTTCGATTCGTCCGCTGCAGGTTGTGCCGGGCATAACTTCGCAAGAGCAAGGTGGGCAAGAGGAAATGCGTGGTTGACGATTGCGATACCGGAGTTCATTGAATTGCTGGATTTAGCTCCCGGCGATGCGTTGAGACACCATCTGCTGGCAACCTTGGTCTCTCAATGTGAAGCGTTACGAGCGCTACAAGATCCCTCTGGCTGTTGGAGGACACTACTGGATGTGAGCGAGACCGAGGGGAGTTATGTTGAAGCTTCCGCAACGGCTGGCATTGCATATGGTATGTTGAAAGCGGTCAGGAAGCGGTACATCGGCAAAGAATTCGAAGCAGTCGCTTGGGCGGCCGTGCATGCGGTCTTGGAGAGGATTGATGTTGATGGGGAGCTGAAGGACGTGAGCTTTGGCACCGCCATGGGACACGATTTGCAGCACTACAAGGAGATCTCGGTGACGAGCATGCCGTATGGGCAGGCGTTGGCTACGATGATGCTGGTCGAGGTGATGAGAAAGTTCCACTAAGACTTCTCACGACTTTCCCGACCGGGATGCTATTTGACCTCATGTTTGAGAAGTGATCCAGGTCAATGCACTACAGCACGAAGGAGTGGCAGCAGCATTGGTCAGTGGACTGTTGGTATAAAATTGAACATGAAGGTGGAGCGAAAGATTGGCGACAAGCACAAGAAGTCACCCCATACCCGGAGTGCCGGTCGTTTTTGCTCTGCTGATTGCTGCGCCATTCTTTCACCGCCCAAAACAGCCCAAGCGCTTGAGTGCAGACTGCACTGCGCTCTGTCTTGATCTGCATTTTGATGAAAGCCGCACGAGGGGCCACCTCACGGATGAGAACAGGTCGGTGGACTGAATTCGAGCAAATGCGATGCCTTGGGGAGAAGCGGAGCTGGTTGCAGGAAGACGGCGAGGTTGCCTCCGACGAAGTGCTTCCACGCCTGCGAGGATCCGCTCTGCTGCTACTACGTCTACTGGACCGTCGACTTCGGGCTATGCGGCTGAAAACGTCCATGGAAAAGATCTCTCGACTTGATCTCTGTTCTTTTGCTCTCTGAAGGCGACCGAGCCGCTGCTACGCCTGCTCGACCGCCGAATCTGGGCTTTGCAGCTCATGACATCCATGGACAGTGCCCTATCGACCTTTTCTCTTGCTCTTCGAGTGCTTCAGCGCCTGCGACGATGGGCTCTGCTGCTGCTGCCTCTGCTAGGCCTTGAGTTCACGATGTGCGGCTGAAGATGTCCGTGGCAAATGAAATCTCTTCCTCTCCGAAGGCGACCGAGCCGCTGCTACGCCTGCAGGATCGTCGACCTTGGAATACAAGGCTGAAGGCATCCATGGACAGTGCTCTCTCGATTTGTTTTCTCCCTCTCTGGAGGCGACCGAGCTGCTACTCCGCCCGCTGGACCGGCGAGTGCGGGCTGTTTGGCCGAAGAAATCCAAGGCAATTGTCCTCTCGATTTTTTTTCTTCCTCTCTGAAGGCGATTGAGCTGCTGCTGCGCCTACTGAGTCATCGAATTCGGCCTCAATAGCGGAAGTAGCCGCCACGGCAGACGCTCTCCTGGATCAGTTCTCTTCCTCTTCAGGGGCGACCAAGCTGCTGCCACACATGCTGGGCCGCCAACTCCAAGCTGGACGGCGGAATAAATCGCTACAGCATTGGTCTCCTCGACATGTTCTCATCTACACTCAAGACGATCAAGCTGTTCCCACGCCCGCAAATCGACATCGGCACTTGAGCTCACGCCGGAGCCCTCTGCGTTACCCATTATCCTCCAGGCTCAGGGCCGAACGACGCACCGTCTCGGCGACATTCCATACGGATGCCCTTCGCCTCTTTTCCGATATTGAAGCAATTCTGAAAGTGAGGGGTAGAGTTTGCCTGCAAAAGTATGCTCTGTCAGCTTCAATGCTGGCTCATACCGGATGGCATGGCTGGTCTCACAACTCACCCCATCGATCCACTGAATGGTGTCTGTGCAATCCCCATCAGCGTACACGAAAATACGACACTGTCCAAATTCGTGTAGCGCCTCTCTGGTTGAATCAAATGGGCCAACCAATTATACGTGAAGCTCTGGAAGGGCTTTCCGTTCTTCGGGCCCAGACACTTGGTCGTAACGATGCCCTGGTCAAAATCTTCGGTCTCGAGCTCGGCACCGCGAGAAGTGTGGGTTGGGTTATCTTCCATTGTCGTTCACTTGCAATGAAGGTCTTCATGACGCTTGATGAGAATCTCGAAATGGCTTGTTGGCCTGGGCTCGATCAGATCCGAAGTCGCTAGCGTGAGCAAAGATTCCAATGTCAATTTCGTCTCCACCGATGGTCTATTGGAGGCAATCTTGGGAATGAGCTCCGCTCGTTCGGCGCTGTTGATGGTAGGAACAGAGCCACCGCGGGATGCATTCTCCGGAGCAATTTCTTCGAGCAGGGAAGGTGTTCTGCCATCATCAGGAGTGTTGCCAGCTGAAGGCCCAAATTTACAAAATGGACTTTGTGCAGATCGCTGGCGCCACATTCCGCGTATTCTGGGCCGGTCCAGGCAGTGGTGCGGCCTTCGGGCTCGAGAGGGACAGCGGGAGCTGGCATTTTGGCGGGATGGTGTTGTTATTGTTTACCTCAAGTGAGCCGGCTGCTCGTAAAGTGGAAGTTTACCCGCGACGAGTACCTACCTTTTCTCAATATTGCGCTTTCCACCACGGTTTCGGGTCCGAGATGGAGTGCCCGTGGAAGGCACAGCACAGAAATTCGATTCCGGAAGCTGGCAGTGAACAGATCGCAATGGCCTGGAGGAGAGCGCCACAATCGCGGATGTAGTTCCTTTGGCTGTCTACTTGACTTTCGCCTCAAGCGCGACGCACTAGTAGGCGTGCGGGCCGCTTAGGTCCGGAGGATAGCGTCCGCTGAAGTGAATGCGCCGCACTGCAAGAGGAGCACTATCGCCGTCCTCCAAACCTACTTAATCGCTCTTGTTCCTCGGCCTGCGTCTCTTCAAACACAATCGTGTACACATCTAGCGCGACCTCCTTCCCAGCCTTTTCCAAGCGACGATTCAGACGATCCCTTGTGACCCGGCACCTCTTTTGCAAGAATCGACGAGTTGGCGCTACAAGTGCCCGTCTATCGCCTGCGCTGTACCGATTACCAGTGTCGTCAATATGATGATGGTCAAGCATCAGAATCAGGCACGAATTTACCGAGATCTCGACGTTGAGGCTGACCAAGCTTGACATCTTGACAGGCATGCTGATAGTGGGTACCCTGGAACCGAAGATCCTTCCGAAGATCCTTTGTCGACAGTAAAGTTCGTACGCGGCTAAGGTCACACGAACATGCTTGACATTCGCGGTGTACTCTTTGTCTTTCGCGGTGAACCAGTGACAAGCCATAGAGGGTTCCAGTGCGGTGATGGCCAGTTTTCTAATGTACGGTATAGCGTATGGGGGCGGCCGAGGTCCGACTCCATGGTGAGATCTGGTGCATAGCTTACAGATACGACGTCCCATGTTGCGCTTTTTGGTGACCACTTTCTTCGCATTCCACGCTAAATCCAGTCCCACGGCTCTGCATTCGTGCATGCGTAGCTCGGTGTTATTGGTCAGGGTCGGCATTGCTTCGTTGAAGATGTGCTTGTTAACACACAAGAGTGCGGTTCTATTAGCGAGGTGAGGAATGTTGCTCGGAGCTGGGAGAGCGTCCTCGGGGAAGGCTTCTGACTTGGAGAAGAAAGTGTCCGTACGGGAGAGTGGTTTTGTCCACAAATACTCGTAAATATGCAGACGTAGCTCCGCCGACAGACCCATGAAAGATGCTTGGAAAGAGGCATCACTCGACGCTTTGGCTGCCGTGGCCTGGGACCGGGTCCAATATCGCGGATTTACGGCGGCTGCTGTGGTGTTGGTCATGTTCGTTGCATCAGGTTGTGCCATTCGTGTAAGTGTGGGAGTAAGAGACGTAACCAACTGAGAAGTTTCGAAGTTAGGCAAAGATCAAAGCGGGAGATGATATGCTTTAGAAAGAAATGAAGGACTTCTGGACGGGTGGACAAAGAAAAGGCCAGATGCTTTTGTAACTTGCTGTGGGGAAAGTCATTGTGCTGTCAATGTTTGCTGCGCTCGGCACCATACTTGTCAGGCCGTCCGTATTGTGGACAGTAAAGTACATCAAGTGGTTGGTAGTGAGGACAGTTCCTCCTGGTAGATCATTGGTTGTTTGGCCTTCCCAGCGAGAAGGACTATGATCATCTCTGAGTCGGACAGTTCCGACCCGACCCAGTTGTTCCGACCCAACCCACTGTCGAGGATCTGTTGTTTCGAAGGAGGCAGCGATGGTGCTGTTAGTAATGGACAGGATCCTTGCTGGAGACGAGGAATCAGCTATAGCCCCGCACTGCCTGAAGCGCATGATCCCGTTATTATTGGACCCGGGCAGAGTGTTGAAGTTCGTTCCGAGTCTGGCGCCGAATCTCACTCTACGTACGCCTCATTCTTCCGCTGATGCAGCAATCGACCTTGTGGACAACTCGGTCTCGTACACGCCATTCCACCAGCAAGGTCGTGATTGTAACAATGTTGCGCCTCTTCTGTCTCGGAAAATGCCGCATAAGCAGTCAGTCCGTTCGAATCAATGTTGCCCATGCCTTTCACTTCTCCGATGGTGCCGATCGACCCGCGACTGGTCCTTTGCGGGACGACGACTTCCGACTATGTATCAGCATCACTCAGTGACATCTCGGTTGCCGCAGGCCTGGGTGCTGGTATGATAGGAACTGAGAGCATGGTCAGAGACAGAGACTCCACGTACAGGGTGAGGTTCGGATGCGGGATCCTTGCTTCTTTTAAAGTCAAGCGTCTCCATAATGACACCTTCGAACATCTTGCCAGAGCAGAGAACACAGGCGTGGAGAGGAATGAGATGGTGCCAGTGTTGATCTCGGTCTGCATCCAGATGGCTCGGATAGTGAAAGCCCTTCCATAAGATAACAATAACTTCGCACGGGCAATCGCGAAGAGCCGCAGTCTAGCCTTGACCATCAGGATTCGAGCCCCACAACGCTCCATGGCGTCGACATTGCATTCGCACGCTCTGAGCGTCGCCGAACCTCGGTGCGTGGCAAACCATCATAGAGCTACTGGAGTTTGCCTGAGAGTTGCAGGTCAGTTCCGACGAGGAGAAGTCTGGAGAACAAGACTCACATGTTGTATCCAATCCAGCGCGACGGTGCAATGCTTGTCTGAATAGAGGAAAATGCGGCAATCTCCATAATGTCTCGGTATCTCCGGCATAAACATGTGTCCTAGCCACTCGAAAGTACAGCTAGAAAAGGCCTTCGCATCACTCCAAGATATGCATTCGGAGGTCGCTACGTTGTTCTGGTCGAAGTCACCCGTCTCGATTCTAACTCCGCGGTCATCTTGCGCATTGAAACGGTCCAGGGATGCGTCTCACACTTGTTGTCGGAGAAGCGATTGAATGATATGCCGTAATGCGTAAGATCCCGCTGTTCCACGGTCGACGTGCTGAGCATTGGCGCGGTCTTGAGCTCGATGCCGGAGTGTGTAGTTCATCGGATAGCAGCACCCAGACCTATTCCAGTTAAGGCTGCCAGGGAGGGGAGGAGTCCTCGAGCACAAAACATTATGTTTGCTGTGATTGATGGTAGGATGTAGAATATGGACCTGGGATGGATGTCGCTTTTGAACTTCGATGCTGCCATATTTTGGTCGCTCCCTTTGGGAATGAGAACGAGAACAAGTCGAGCTGTCTGGGTGGATGCGTTTAACTTTTCGTTCCCATGGCGCGAACGTCCAGCCCAGAACAAAACAGCTGCTAGAATTTAGGTTCCGGGTTTCGCTCAGGCAAGGCAGGCTTGTTCTACGAGGGAGCATGGTGGTTACCTACTCGTCATGCTTGGAACGGGAGCTGCACGAAATTCGGTAAGTTGACATTGAGGTGAGCACATTTCGCAGGGACGGAACCGCCAGGACGGAATGGAACGACACTCACAACGTTCATGACTTATCCGGGGTAAAAAGCGCAGAGAGGCACAACATCGTCGTACAGTCTCGCGGCTTGAAATATCGGTCATCTACGGCGGCCTGTTTGGCGCACTGATGACTGCCCTCGAGAATGTCGCGCTCAGCTTCCCCTCCTTTTCCATCGCCCGCTTTCTCTGTGCAGCAGTGATTCCTGCGCGATCCGTGACAGGTGCAGCGTTCATTATGTTATCAAAGTCATCGTCTCCCGCATCACCAAGATCTGAACCAGACTCCGCATCTGAATCGACCGGTAGCTGTGCTTTTTCTGGCTCAGTCGGTCGTTGGATCTTCTCAGGCTTGCGCTCTTCGACTTCATCGTAGCGAGGTTTGGTCGAGTTGACGAAGGGTTTAGAAGCAAGGACACGGCGGCGGAGCTCTGCCATCTCTTCTTCGTCATCGTCGTTCGGTGGCAGGCCGTACGGGTCGTCGTCTTCTCCTTCTGCTTCATCGTCGCTGATCGGTGGTAGGTCTCCTGGCTTTGGTCCACCGAGTTGTATTCCTCCCATACTGCTCGTGTCGCTGTCATCGTCATTCTCATCGCTATCCTCCTCGCCGGACTCGCTGTCATCATCCTCCATCCCAGTCGGCAGCCTTCGATTCATGTTGCCGCCTCTCCACGCATCGTCCTTGTTATCCTCTCTTGCTTCTCGGTCCTCCTTCCACTCATTCTCAATCTTCTCTAGCCAGTCCTCCTCCGCTTTCTTGATCTCTTCTTCGCTCGTGCATGCTGCATAGCGCTTGAGCACCTCCTTGTTGATCTTGAGAAAGCTCGGTCCGTAAGAGAACGTGCTCAGAATGTCCTCCGCCCAATCGTCCTTTCCGCAAATCGCAAAGCAAGCAGCCAAAGCCTCCACACAGTTCAGGCGCCACGGCTTGCCGTAGTTTGTTGGGTTCGCCGCAATGAGGTATGGTAACAGTCGACTGTTGGGTCCACCTATTTTGTTGAAAGGCACCTCTTCTATTCTGTTCCAACTCGCCTCGACCACTGCTGCGCCGTATTGCTCGAGAATCTCTCTGTCGGCAGGACTGAGTATTGTTTTCGCCTTCGGGCTGATCACCACGCCAGAGTGCTTCTGACCCACATGCAGCTCACGCATGAGACCTAGTCGCATGAGTCGTTTTCCTGAGCATCGCTTCGCGTCGCAGTGATTCAGATCCCAGGCTGCAGCTTTGTAGGCCGGTCTTTTGTGCCCATTCATACCATTTTCGCGGTCGGGGTGGGTGTGCTGGGCGAATGTCCTCGCAGGTCCATTGCTGCCCTTCTTGCCCTTGGAGGAGAAGTCTTTCTTGTGGCGCACCATGGTGGCAGCTTTTGGTGGATCGAAGCTCGAATGCGGGTTCGAGATGCTGCTCGAGTGCAATGGAAGCAGGAACGGTGGTGGCGTCGGATTCGTTCGTTCGAGCTGTCGTCGCAGCTGTGAGAGCTGATGGGAAAGAGTCGTCTCGATGTATCACTCAGACGCACCAGAAGAGTGCGGTCGTGATATCAAAGTTGTTGGTACAAGATGTCTTTGCTTCGAAGAGCGCGAAGGGAGATGTTTCTTTCTTGCATTCTTGCTCGCTCATGTCGAGACGTCACTGCCGCCGGACTTCGGACCGCTCCGCCGCGATTGAGTGAGCTTCACAAGCCAGAGCGAGCAACGTCAACTGTTTGGACAACTACTCCTCCCAAAACCTCAGCTCTCCCTGAAACATACTTCGACCAAGTGAACGACTCCGGATCTACGCCTGTAAAAGCCTATACCAATAAGGAGAGCGTACCAGGGGCAGGAAGACCCATAGCCTCCCACCGACCACCACCCCGCCAAACATGGAGGCTGCATCCGCCCGCTATGCTGCGCGGGACCGCTTCGCATTTCCTACCGAGCCGGCGGCAACACCCCTCCAGCGGTACATTCAAAACGCCTGCTCGCCCGAGAACTTCGAACCGAATCTTGCATTGTCTCTCGAGATCGCAGACTTGATCAATGCGAAGAAGGGCGGTGCACCCCGCGAGGCCGCCGTTGCGATCGTCGGTTTCATAAATCACCGCAATCCGAATGTCAGCCTGCTGGCTCTATCGCTGCTGGATATATGCGTGAAGAACTGCGGCTACCCTTTTCACCTCCAAATCTCGACCAAGGAATTCCTCAACGAGCTGGTCAGACGCTTCCCCGAACGCCCACCAATAAGAACGACAAGAGTGCAGAACAAGATCCTCGAACTGATTGAAGAATGGCGGAGGACAATATGCGAGACGAGCAAGTACAAGGAGGATCTGGGATTCGTCCGCGACATGCACAGGCTGCTGCATTACAAAGGCTACCAGTTTCCCGAGGTCCGGCGCGAGAATGCAGCTGTGCTGAATCCGAGTGACAACATAAAGTCTGCAGAGGAGATGGAAGCAGAGGAGAGAGAATCGCAGAGTGCAAAGCTACAGGAATTGATCCGTCGAGGCACACCACACGATCTGCAGGAAGCGAACAAATTGATGAAAGTTATGGCTGGATACGATACACGAAACAAGACCGACTTCCGCGCCAAGGCAGCAGAGGAGGTCAGCCGGATCCAGCAGAAGGCGAAGCTATTGGAGGAGATGCTGCAAGGGTACAAAGAGGGCGACGAATTGAAAGAGGGAGATGTATTCGAGGAGCTGGCAAATTCACTGGCAAGCGCACATCCAAAGATCCAGAAAATGTGCGAGGAGGAAAGCGATGACACTGAGGCTGTTGCGAAGCTGTTTGAGATCAACGACTCGATTCATCGAACGATCGAAAGATATAAGCTGATCAAGAAGGGCGATATCGCAGCTGCGAATGCGATACCGAAGGGCACATTGGGCGTGAGTGGCGCTGGTGTGAAGAAGGGACCCGATACCGAGCTGAGCTTGATCGACTTTGCAGGACCAGAAGACTCTGCACCATCAGAACCAGCTCATCAACAGTCAATCAGCTCGACGGCGCCGAAGTCTGCCGGGAACGCACTGGAAGACGACCTACTTGGATTGAACATGGGCGATGGCAACTACGGCCAAGGTGGTGGCATCACCCTCGGCAACGCAGATATCATGGCCCAATTCTCTCAACCCTCGTCCGCCGCCAACTCCATATTCTCCCAGCAACCTAGAGCCGCACCTCCCGCACCTCCCGCATCTCCAACACCCGCAAATTTCAACGTCTTCGCATCAAACTCGCAGCCTGCATCCAAGCCCGCGACACCGATTCCATCGTCACTTCAAACGCAAACGATGATGCAGAACAAGGCCAAGGCTGCGGATCCCTTCGCGGCTCTCAATACTCCCTCCAGACAGTCCTCTCCTTTTCAGGCCCAGACAGCTGCAAGAGCGCAGCCACCGCCGGCGTCCTCGAACATGGACCTCCTCGGTATGGACAGTGGAAGCAATGGTACTTCAACTGCAGCCGCAGATGATGAGTGGGAGTTTGCTTCTTCATTACCGGAACCTGCCAAGCCCACCGAGATCACAGTGACCAACTCCAGCATCCGCACAGTCTTCGCCGTGAGTCGGGAAGGTGAGGAGCTTCTCATTCGAAGTCGAATAAGCAATACCACGGCCGCGCCGATTGGAGACTTGACTTTTCAATTGGCCGTGACAAAGGTAAGCAATCTTGTCCAGACTGCAACAAAAGAGAGATACTGATCTTTTGGCACTTGCAGGGCTTCTCACTCAAGCTTGAACCTCAATCAAGCAGAAACCTTGCGCCGAAACAGCAAGATGGCATTACACAGATCATTCGACTACAAGGCGTGGAAAGAGGCAAAGCCGGCAATGTGAAGATGCGATGGAGAGCCGGGTATACGGTTGGCGGCAAGCAGACGAATGAGCAGGGCGAGCTCAACGGATTCGCTGGTGTTAGCTAGATCAGCCAACTCGAAATTCATGAAATGCCGTAAGTGTCTGTTCCCATTTTGTCCTGACCTCCCATTCTAAAATCGGGCTAACGACATCTTGTGCTGTGTTCAGATCACAACCAGTTCTTCTCTCCGACACTAACGAGTCCGTGCCGATGTAGCCAACATCATCTCCACCACGGTCGAGAACCTGAATGGAAGCGCTTGTCTGCCAACTCCCTCGGGTGCACTGACGACGCTAATGCTCTCTGTCAGGTGGGCAACACTCCATGCCGTTGCTCTTCAGGTTCAGACCGCTCGAGATTCGTCCTGCGCCTTCAAATGCTCAATCCTGCAACGCTCGCGGTTCTCGAGCATGAAGCACTCTAAAGCCCATGGTCTTCACTGCGGAGGGCCAACACGTCACGCGATCCTTGAATCTCCGAACGAGCTCGAATGCTCCAAAGGTGAGTTTTTTCCTGCTTTCAAGACCATCGGCCAGCTCTGATTACCGGTCGGGCGTCACGCTGCACCAACATAGGCTTCACTGCTATTTCAACCTACACACCACTGTGCTCATTGGTGCGAACTCGGGTGCATGAGCCGTCTATCAACAACGGATGCGTTTCTTCATTCGCGCTCGTGGTGGGATGATCACGGAGTAGTGGGTGCGGTACTTCTCGGCGCCACACTACTCACAGTGGATTCTGACGCTTCCCTGCTGCCGAATCGTGCACACAAGCCAATCTTGTCTATCTTTCGCCGTCGCAAGCGATTCTGATGTGTTCCGTGGATGACCGGAAAAGCGTAGGTATTGCTGTCTACGAGGCTAATGTACTCCTGCACCACGCTTAGGCATGACCCCATTGCTAACGTGCCACAAGAAAGTACTGCTGCTCCTCGAGTGCCGGTGGTGGACGCTGGCACGGCTGACCCATCCAAGCGGTCTTGATAATGCGAAAGCCTATGGCTTCCGTTCGGCCGCTTGTTGTGTTAACACTCCAGTCGGAAGACTTGCTCCAATTCGGTCTGCGTCCCATTAATATCGGCTCACCCGGACAAGATGAGCACGGTACGGCTGCCTCACTTGATAGGATCTCGTTTCGCACAATCGCCTCATCCGAGCAAAACAGCATTGAATGGACTCCATGGAGACAGAGCCTCTGCGCCGTGGGAAGAGCAGCCGAAAAATCGCTTCGGTTGCAGCAACGCGACTCGCAGGCTTGAAAAGACTTGAAGGAAAAAAATTGATGCCAGGAAGGTGAGGTCTTAGATACACATCTCCTCACACTTGGTGCTGGGAGTAAGCCGGGGGAGGAGATCCCATCTCACTGTGTTGACTGTGCTTGATTGCCTTCTCGGACGAAAGTCGTCGGTGGATACTATGTTGACGCCCCGAAGACGCAAAGAGAGCACTTTTGGCGACGAACCTGCCGGCGCGCTTGACAAAGCCGGCCATGGCGGGCATGCAGCAACTGATCCTGGTTGAAGTATTAGCGGGGACCAAGACATTCCTGGCGCTTGAGAGGATATGTCTCGTGCAGAGAGTCAACATACATGCTGCAATTCACCTCGATCAAAGACCACAGGACCAGTTCGACAAAGTCCCAAGTGGGATCGGAAATCGTGGTCAGTTGGTGCAAGTGGGTGAGTCGGACGACAGTGCAAGCCGTCACGATGAATCCAATGAGGAAGCAAGAGATAATGCTACAGCAAGTGGATCAGTCGACGTCGGACGTTCAAGCGAAGGGCATGACATACCCCATTTTCTGTCGTAGCGAGATGGTCAATTTCGAAAGTCGCCGGATAGGGAGTGCAATGACGACGATGTCCAAGACAGCATTGATCCCACCGACGACGTAGGCTAAGGCGATTCGATTGATGCAGGTGCCCCCCGCCCGATTGGTATATCGTATCGCTGCAAAACGCACGAGGTCAATCAAGGCGATCCCGACAACGGCAACGTACTCACCATTCGTGATAGGATGACACGAGAAGATCGTAGCCAGTAGGCAAGCCACGCCTCCGAGCATCAAGACTGCACCCGTGGCTTTACACCACAATCGAAACGTGCGTGTTTCGGGACTTTCCTGCCAGATACGAAGGTAGAGCAGGACCAAGGAGAGCTTCGTAAAGAATGCGCCGAAGACGTAGAGCGTCTGGGAGACGAAAAACCACTGAACCGCCGTGTCAGTAGGGACGCTGGATACCATACCCCAGTTTGTTTGCGGTACCTTTGCCCAGTGCTTGACATTGGAGACTGAAAGGGTCCACAGATCGCGGCCGAGACCCAGATGTATGCTGATCAAAGCCACGATCGTTCTATAGTCGAAAGGCAAAGGAGTCAGCCGAGTCTCAGAGACGATGAAGCCTTGGGCCAGCGGCTGATAAGACATGCTGACGCCGAGCTCCAGAGGAATTTCTGCTGTTCGGTCCACTCACAAAGCTAGAATCGGTAGCCAGCATATGACGGCCAACCCTGCGAGGCACGTTGGTTAGCGACGGCTCTGAACGCCCAGCTCTGCTTGAGGCGCTCGACTTCGAACTTCGACTTACCATCATCCCGACCGAAGCCTGCACCACCCCACCGCGGCCATCGCGAAGCCAAGCGAGCGACGATGAATAGCGTCGACAAGACGAGAAGCCCGATGGCAGTCTTCTTCGCTGCAGGCTGTTTATTGCGGTCTGTCGGCCAGTCGCAGATGTCTGCCTGGTAATAGAGACCGGAGAGTACATCGGCCCATGCTTTGCAGCCGTGGTGTACATCTGTGACACACGCTGTGAGGTCTGCGCGCACGGAGCCGCCCAAGTCGCAAAAACAGGCAGCGCCAATCGGACAGGTGTGTTTTGTGCTGACCGACAGACCACATTTCACAATGCACTCGGGAAGAGCTGCGGCAGCGGTCAGGTTGAATTCTGCGCGCACCGGCAAGATGGTGGTAATAATTCCGATGGCGATGAATAGAAGCGAAGACTTCATGATGCTTGATCAGCCGCGAAGCAAAGCGAGAGTCGGTCGATGCTGTCTCGGATTGCGCAGGGAAAGCATGTATAAAAGCGAGCACTATGGCGCTTGAAAGAGGGTTGGGTGTGGTGTCATGTCTGCCTTTGTGGATATGACAGGGCGCCGACTCGCTGTAGTTCGGCTTTGTGGCCGAAAGTAACGCATCCTTCTGCTCGGAGTGATACTTGATCACGGTCCAATCGGGCGCTGCGCTGCGCGGCTCATATCAGGTTTCAGGACCGCACTAGGGACGATCACTGCGGCAGGCACGGTTGGTGAATCATGTCGGCAGACGCTCGCGCATCCGTCATCAAACTAGCCGGTCCATGAACGCCGTGATTGGCCCGAAGGGCCTATAATAGTCGACTCAGGGCCCTGCTGACCTCACAGCGCTAATATCTCGGCTCACAGCGCTAAACTACGGCT
>JYJE01004389.1:319-10572 GCA_000983655.1 Zymoseptoria brevis | reverse complement strand
GTTTTGAGAAAATGAGAATTGAGGTAGTGACCTAAACTGCCGTACAGGACGCCATCCGGGGAACGGAGCTGTGTGCTATTCCCGTCCGATCGGTGTTGACGGGAATAAATGGTTGGTCACAAGTGATGAACGAGGCCTGAGTACCATAGGTCTGATCTATGTCTTCTAGATCTTGTAGCGTTCAAGCCTAAGGCGGTAAGGAAGTCTGTGAGATTGAGCCAACGCTTGTCGGATAGCAACTCTCACACGACACTCCCAATCTGCTCCGTCCATCTCCTCTTTGGCCTCGTGAGAGCAAGATGCCAGGCAGATATCGCGCCGAGCGCCAGCAGCGACGGGAACACAACAACCGCAAATGTCTCGTTGATTGCATTCCGTTTCTTGTAGTTCGTCGACTCCGACAAAGCTTTCATCGAAGCCGCCAATGTCAAGTACAGCCATCCACCACACCATGCGTATTCTGGCATCGCCAAGCCAGGTCGCGCGCCGCGATCGAATGGGTTACCCCATGAGTTGTTGAACATGGTGAACAAGCTCCAGATATGGATCGCCGGTTTCGTTAGGCTGTAGAAGATGTATGACGGGAAAAGGTAAACGAGGTCGGTCCACGGGATGCGGTCTGCGGCTGTGAGGAGAGTGTATATCAATTCCACGAGGAGAGAAGCAGCGAGGTCGTATTCGGAGAGTCGTAGGAGCCGCTCTCCAGTGAGGACGAACCAGACCAGGTATGCACACGCCACGAACGGCATCAGCATGTCTTTCATGACGTACATGGTGAAGTAAGGGTTCATCGTTGTGTAAAGGCCATGCGATGACAGACGTTGAAAGTGTGTCCCTCTTGACCAGCGTAGTTGTTGTTTGAACCAGCCCGCCAGACTCGTGGGCACATCTGTCGAGACGACGGCGTGAGGGACATAGTATATCTCCCAGCCGGCGTGCAGAAGCTTGGCCGTGAGATCACGGTCTTCGTTCGTGACGCACCGTTGACCCCAGGCTGAGGCGGAGTACCAGGTGATGAGGACTTGTTCAAGAGCTGTGGCTCGGAAGGCACAGGACGGTCCGGGTTGACATTCGAGGAAGCCGGTGGCGGCGGTTTGCGTTCGGGAAACGTCTTGATCAAACCACCACTTGAGCGATTGTAGCTTGCAGAGAAATGATTGGTTTGACTTCCATGTGCTGATCCGTCCGCTGGCGCCGCCGGCTTGTGGTCGTGGACGCAGAGAGGCGACAACTTGATCGATGGTCTGAGGAGCGACGACCGTATCAGAGTCGCAGCTGAAGAGGAATGGGACTTGCTTTGCTCGAGCCATGACAATGCCAGCAAGAAATGTGGTGAGAAGAATGGCCTTCTTATTGCGATGTGGTTGGTATATGCAGATGGCGTCGATGGTGCATAGCTGCGAGCGGTCGATGCTAAGCTGGGTCGTGATCTGTGTCTCGACTGTAGAGAGCAGCTGGTCGATGTTCGCCGTGATGGTAGACTCTGCGTCCAGCAGTGCATCACCAACTGGGGTGTCGAGATGTATCGGATGTGGAGCATCCGGAAACACCTGTTGATTGAGGTCAGTCAAACAACAATTGGAAACGACGCACAGGCAATACTCACATCTCCAAACACTCCAAGCATTGGCAGGTCTTCAGTAGTGTCTCCATCGACACCAACGACTACCGCGCAGACATCAGAAGCCTTCAGTGCCTCGAGACATCTTTCGAAGATGTCTTCTTCTTCTCGCCATCCAACAGCGCATCCGACTGTGTCCCTCGAGGTCTGCTTGTCCAGAACGACGGCTTCAGGATCGTGATCGTTCTTTTTGCGGGAAACAAAGAGGCGATCGTAAATGGCGACAAGAATCTCTCCGATGCGGATCCACGTGCCAGGAAATCTGAAGGAAACAAACACGCCTGCTATAGCAGAGCATAAAACGATTGTAGTAAGGACGTTGAAGACTTGCCGGATCAAAGTGGCAGAAGAGGGTTGAGGCATGATAGAAAAGCTGGTGATAGAAAAGGTGATGGGAGATGCAAGCCTTCACAATAGTGCGACTTCCCGAGCACATATGTACTGCCCAAACCCGGCTCATGGTTTCGCCTGCACATACCAACTTGGCTTCGACCTCTACCTGATGCTCGGCCTCTCCGAGATTCTCGGTGACGCTGTCGATAAGCTCGGGTTTAGGACTGCTGATTCGTATCGGGACAGACCATTGAGGAGTATCGCCAGGTCATGTCCGAGTTGCAGGCGAAGAAACCAGATCACGGATGCTTGACGATCTGCCACTTCGATGCACGAACCCGCGACTGCATCGGGGGCGCCGTGCGTGTATCGGGACCATCCTTCTCCAGAGGGCCTCAACCTAGGATCGTGAATGGTCGGAGTCGTCGCCTTCACTCAGCAGATTCCTCGCCTGATTCGGGCCTAAAGCTCGATCCCACGGTCATTGGTCGCCGTCATGCCAAGCGTGCTTTCCAGGAATGCACTACGCTCAGACGAGGTCGCGCGCCACACATGGTGTGTCCAAGGATGCTCATGCTTTCGACGATAGAAGCAAAAGGTAAAGTGTGGTGTTGAACAAGATCGGCGAGTCCGCAGGATCGCGCTAGGCGCCGCTGCCGCCTTTCATTCGGCACTCCCGGTGGGGCGGATTTACCCGGCGCTACGACTTGATCCCTTCCCAAGGGTCACTCTCTCTGCTTCTTCGTCGCCATACTCATCACGCATGACGACCGAAACCCTCATCTATTTGTCGACGCTGCTTGATAAGAATACTTTGGCCACGATGCGCGGATCGTAGTCGCCACGGTAAAGGCATGGTTTGCGGTGAACAACCCGCTACAGTTCGTGCTAGCGATACATGGCAGCATCTAAGCCACGCTACAGGCCTCACGAACTGTGATTGAGTTCTCACGGATGACTCCTTAGATGTGGCTGATCTCGTCTCTCACTCGAGCAAATGCACGCCCCAGGCCTGGGCCCTGGCAATCTCAAGGTTCCGGACCGCTCATCGCTGAGACCATGTGGCATCGCTTTCAGCCGATGAATGCCGGCAGTCAGAAAGTTTTTGAGTCTGAACGCTGATGTATTTCTGTCCTGAGGCTCAGGAAAGACTGCACATGGTACGGGCGATCGTTGTGCCTCGAGCATACGAACGTACGCCTGCAAAGAAGGCGATGATGCGGCGAGAGGAATTGCCACATGACCTGAAGAGAGTCTCTGAAAGCAGACGTTGTACTTGTCCTACCGCGCAGCCACTTTTCAAGTGCAGTTCAATCACAGAAGTTTGACTAAGTACAGATTCCACCAGACAAACCCGAATATGACCAGAAGCAAGGCGTTTGCAGTCTTCACAACGGCAGTGATACTGTGGTATGTGGTCGCATCAGACTAATCATTCCAAGAAGCGCTCTACTCACACGGCCTAGCATATGTTACGGGACGTTCATCAGCTTTCAACACTATCGTTTGTGGGAGCACGCATCAACATCGCCAGGTCAGTCTCTATGTTGATCTGCCGAGACACAATGTTCTGACAACAAAAACAGGAATGGCATTGGGCTGCAGCAGCTCGCCGAAGCACGTTGCTCTCACGTTCGACGACGGCCCCTCACCTCATACCAGCAAAGTCTTGGAGACGCTGGCAGAAGCCAACGTTACCGCCACGTTCTTCGTTGCAGGCGCTGCGGATGAAGAATACTCGCTCGTCGCAAAGACAAGGTGGCTTGCGGAAATTCAGGCTTCCGGGCATCAAATTGAGTCGCATACGTGGGTGTATCTGGCGGTGACGAGTACCGAAGGACGATCTAACGCAACGCAGATGGAAACACTTCAATCTCTCGAACGCCGCTCCAAAGGACATTGAGGACGATGCGGTAGGCAACGAAGCCAGATTCTGCATGGAAATTTTGCTAAGCTTGCATCTAGAACATCAACCAGCAGTGGATCATCCAGACAACCGGTCACCGCCCACAATACCTGCGACCACCCTTTGGCGAGTGCGATACAGTATGCCTGACTACACTTCATCGCATGGGTTATCGTGTGGTCAGGTGGAACCTCGACCCGCAGTGGAGTGTCGAGCGACAGCGGTGGGCTGATCTCTACACCGAGCTCGAGGAGTCCAGAAACACATTGTGGCAGTATCCCATACACGAAGTCTGGTCAACTTTGGGTCCTATTGTCCTCATGCACGCTAAGATCCCGGAAACAGCGGAAACTCTTCTCTCCGAAGTTCTCGCATTCTACAAGAAGAAAGGGTACGAGTTTGTCTCGATGACGGAATGTTTGGGCAGCCGTCAATGGTAGAAGCTGAGCTCCGCGACACGAAGTTACAATTCTTCCCACTCTCAAGCTCTCGTTTCTCAGGCTCTCGTATGACGGCTAGATCGATCGACCTTGTCGATGTTTGCGGAAGGGGAGCTTGAATTTGGATCTCGGGGCGAAGATCGAGTTCCACAACAAAAGCAAGCGCCTGGTCGATGCTGTACGCTCAGACCTTCTATCCTGCCACATCTACACGAGCTTGCAAGTCGTCTTCTCAATACAGTATGGACATTCCACATTGGTATGTCTCGGCCTCGCCGGCGCCATCGCCGCCTCGTGCACGGACTTGCTTCGACCCGGGTGGGTGGCAGAAACCAGGTTGCTTTCGGTCGAGGGATCAGATCAAATCGATCGTCAAGGGCACCGTCATGGTTTGTCGCAGCCCTAAGGAGCCTCGATCGTTCATGCATCTTCAAAGAGATCCATGGAGATGGCCCCTTCTTCGGACAACGCCTAAGGCAGTCTCTATACCGCTAGCTAACGAACCATTGGCTTCTCTGGATCAACTACGGTCAACGGTCCACAAGGCTCAACTGGCCAGCTGCGGCTCACAGATTTCGATGGGATTGTTAGCGGCGTTAATGCAGACAGTCAACGGGCTGGGCCCAGGACATTCTGCCCCTGCAATATCACGAGGATCCATGCCGAACTCTATGCGCATTGGACCACCCTCCGGCGTGAGTCAAAGTTCAGCCCCTCGCATGCATGGTAGCCACAGGAGGCCACAGGAGGCGCTTTCGGATGGATCATGGCGGTGCCGATCTTGCAACAGCCACTGCGATGATGCTCTTCCTCGTATTCTACGTTTCCAGGACCTTTCGTGCGAACGAGGCGTAGTGCGCTCATTTCTGCACAGTCCCCATGCCATTCTCGCAGTCGCTCGGAGACCCCGAGCGATGTCTCGATCGTAGTGGTGGTGGCTGCTTTGCAACAGCCGGTCCGACGGCGATCGTCCATGCGTTCCCAAAATCGTTCGCTGCGAGGGGCGGAATGGCCTCCGTCGCACTCTATTGCCATGCTATCCATGCCGTCGCTCGTAAAACCCGGGTGGAGGTTCCTCCCGGTGACGATCATAGCGGTGGCGGCTTTGCAAGAGTTGATACGATGGCGCTCAGCCATATGTACCCAAGGCTGTTCGTCACGATGGAGGATGCGCTCATCGCTCAATTCTCGTCATGATCCTTCCGCAATTTGCTCGTGATACCCAACGATCGAGACAGGTGCTACGATGGAGCATTCTGTTGGTCATGAGCTTCGCGGCAGTGGCGTCCATATTTAGCCTGCAGAAAGATGATCAGCGACGCTGGGCGGTCTTTACAATGGATCAACATCACCAGCAGCCACAAAACCACCAGCACATCATTCCCAGCAGGAGCAACTTTCAAGTCATCGACCCAGCCGATGGTAAGACATGGCCCTACAGAGTATTCAAGTCGGACAGCGCCCAACCACCACGAGTCGACATATCCGGAACAGGTGCTGAGCTGTCGGATGACTTCCTCTTCGTGACGGGACAGCTCATTCTGGAGCACGGAGAGCTGGACCGGGCACCATACATGTTTTCCGCCGACGGAGAGCTCGTGTTTGCCGCCACACGCGTCGATGGCACTTCAACCGGCAACTTCTTGGTACAAGAATATCTTGGACGACCTCATCTGACTACCTGGCGAGGGATGCTGACGAAGGGTGCTCAAGTCGGGCATGGATATGGTGCCGTAGTGCTCCTCGATGAGAACTATGAGGAAACAATTGTCGATGTCCGCGATGGATCCATCAGTACCAATCAGGACGATGTGGCCAGTCTCGGGATCACTGACATCCATGAGCAGCGGCTGACAGGATGGGACTCAGTCCTGGTCAGGTGATCTTACAGCATGCTGCAATAACATGAAGAGCACTTTGACTGATGCAATGACAGTGTATACAACGCCACAACGACCAACGCAACTCACGTTGGTGGTCAAGAGCATCAGTCTATCCTCGACAGCCTGGTCTACGAAGTCGACATCGCCACCCAGGAAGTACTCTGGTCTTGGAGTGCTCTGGAACATATCTCCTTGGAGGACTCCGCTTGCCCGATTGGCGTGTCCGTACACGGCGAGGACGCCAGTGCCGTGCCTTGGGATGCATTTCATCTGAACAGCATCGATGCAGTGGGCGCTGACCACTTCCTCATAAGCATCCGCTCGACATGGTCGATATACCTGGTCAGTCGTCATACAAAACGCATCGTCTGGACTTTGCATGGTCAACGTGGTGGTGACTTCGGTGCTCTTCCTGCGAATGGGACATTCCGATGGCAACACGACGCTAGACTGATAAAGTACCACGAAGATCGCGTGGTTATTAGTCTGTTCGACAATCACCGCAACGACACTCCACCAGCGGCAACGCTCTCTCGTGGACTGGTGCTTGAACTGGCACTTCCACCCGACTCGTCTGTTCCGCCTAAAGTGCTTCGCTCGACGCATGTTGCAAATGATAGCGCAGCATGGCAAGGCAACTACCAAGCGGAGTTGTCCAGCGGCAACGAATTGTTGTCCTATGGCGACAAGGCGTATGTGGTAGAGCTTGGATCGAGACTCAACGGCGAACGTGAGGAGGTCTGGCGTGCACGCTATGGATTCGACAGAGTGGTGCCATCGTACCGTGGATTCAAGCTTCCATGGAAAGGCACGCCGCGGCGGTGGGGTCCGAGTCTCGCTGTCGAAGTGGATGGTCATGAAGATGACAAGGCTAAGGTCACGGCGTATGTCAGCTGGAATGGAGCGACGGACGTCGCGCATTGGCAGCTTTACACATCCGACCAAGATGGCTCGCGGATGGAGAAGGTCGGAATCGTGATGAAGTACGGCTTCGAGACGATGTTTGACTTTGACTTGGAGCGGAGAGCTTGTCTGCAAATCGCTGCAGTTTCAAGCAATGGTACTGAGAGGCTGTCGAATGTGGTCTGCATATGAGCGAATGGAACTGGGAAGGCCATTACACCTCTCGGCTGCTGCCAATTCACGTTGAGCGACTGCCACCTTCCGGTACTCTTCCGGCCTGGTTGTTGACACCTCCTGACATTGCCAAAAGAGGAAGCGCTGACCTCGACTCTGCTTACCAGCAACCACCAGACCGGCACAGGCGTCTGCACTTAGGCTCGAAAGCCTGCCACGAGGGGTTCGGAAGGATGATCTGGTCAAGAAGCTTTCAGTTTGATGGAAATTGGTGCCCTCTTCGGGCCACCAATCGCACAAGAGCTTGGTTTCGCACATGCTGGACGGCAGCACTTCGCTTCATACCTTTTCTTCAGCACCGTTCGACGCTGTAGACGAGCCAGTACACCAGAATCTCTGCAGAAGCGCATGGAAAAAGTCACTCGCAAAGAGATCGTCGTCTTCCGGAGAATTGGACACATCATATCAACGCCCACGTCCGCTGTATGATTGATTCTTGAAAACAAGCTGCACCCAAAAGGCTTCTTCATTGTGTGTTGACCCAAGTTGCTGTGATTACATTGAGGATGGCAGCACGGCGGCGGCCGCGGCGGCGGCGGCAGTGGCGTCATTGTTATTGCTGTTGTTATTGTTGTCGTTGTGAAGTGTCGTCAAGAGACTGCCGTAGTACTTCGTTCTGTCGCCTTCACTTTCCGTCATGATCGGGGGAGCTCCCACTCCACAGTCGTCACATTCGCGGACATTGCAGACTTGGAAGCAGGAACGAAAATGCAGATTTCATTGATACCTGGAATGCGCCGCATAAACGCCCAAAACCCAGAAAGATCAGCATCATTCACTGGCCGAGATCTGACAGAAACCACTCAGCATGGCAGCCAGTGCGTCGGTCGTCCTTCTCCCTTAGTTGAAGAATGTAACCATCAAGCTTACCCAAGTGGTCCAGCCGCATTGAAGTCCGGACACCCAGAAGTCTGTTCCGGAACCGACAGGTAGGCCAAAGTCGAGCATGATCTGACAACCTGGACTGCCGATTCGCTCCAGAGGAGTTCCCTTGAAGTGTATTGCCGATCGCACTGCTGCCCTGTTGGTCCCACTTCACATCCATCCCAGACTCCGCGTGAAAATGTCCAAAGCAATCCGAAAGGGATCTTCACCCCACTTCCGCCGTTGCTCTCGCCCTCGCCTTGACTTAGTTAGAGCAGATCCAGCCCGTACCAAAGTGCCAGAGGCAACTACACCTGTCATTACATTGTCAGATCTGTCTGAACAGTCCATGTACTTGAGCTTCTAATACTGGTACCGCCATTCTCCAACGCTGCTCGAAATGCACTCTGCGTTGTTTTGGCCAGTGCATCCAGAAGGGCAGTACTCATAAGATTTCGAGGGGTCTATAACCTAGTCACGAGAGGGTCAGTGTTAAGAGGTCATCCAACAGGGTCTCGGTCTCTTACACAGCAGTGGGTACCATCAGCGTTCTTGCATTGAACATAGCCTCTACAGGCATGAGCTGTCATAGCCATCGTCGCAAAGCTGACGAGGATTTGGGTGAGTGAGACCATCTTCGAAAAGCAATGAAGAGATGTTGCGATGGAGATTGATCGAGGCGAAAGATCTGCGAGGGAGCAGTTGGAAAGTTGCTACAAATTTGCACGTACAGAGGAGAGTATCACTACTCTAATATATAGCTTCAGATTGAGGGATATAGCAATCTTTGCCCCTGCTAGTATGCGCCCGCAATGTAGTGTTTTGAACATGCATGTGCGGTATATATCGGCACATGGCTGGGGTTCTAATGGACGGGTCTTGCACGCTATCCTTAACAGTGTCCGTGGACCATAGCTTCAGAGTGAGGGTTATAACAATCTCTGCCCCTGCTGCCTAACTATGCGCCCGCAATGTGGTGTTCTGAACTTGCATGTGCAGTATATATGAGGGTTATAACAATCTCTGCCCCTGCTACCTAATTATGCGCCCAGTGTGGTGTTTTAAATATGCATGTGCGGTATATAGCGGCATATGGCTGGGTTTCGAACGGACGGGTCTTGCATGCTATCCTTGACAGTGTCCCTGGACCACGGCTCTAGTTTTAATGTCGATTGATGGGTCTTGCACGCTATCCTTGACAGTGCTCGTGAACCACGGTCCTATATCGATGTCGATTCCGGAAGACAATGGTCCGAAGCTCGGGGAACAGCACGCACGCCGCTGATTTCTGCTGACAATATTGCCGGGTTAGCAAGTGTTATGAAGGGAGGCGGCATCTTGTAGCATGGGCGCCTCAGTCGTATAGTTTGTACTGCTTGTATGTGTTCGTGATCGGTTCTCGCCAGGGATCGGATATTGTTAGTCATTTACGTAAATAACTAACAAACCTTATAAATGCCCGTTAGTTATCCATTTTTGGTACATTTCCGGCTTTGTTAGTCATTTATTCGCTAGGTATATTACAGCTCTTAACTATATTAATATTATAATATATAGTACCCCTATATAGGTCTATAAACGCGTAAACTCGTATATACTATCTCGACTTCTTAAAATCGTAGTTTCTACCCCTTCTACCCCTTCTACTACCGCCGCTATAAAGTATACCGACCCCTTTATTAGGCTTTACTTTGTCCTTAATAGCGTTAATCCGAAGAACCCTAAGGCGACCTATAAGTACTACTACTAAGTACTTAGTTATAATAGGAAGCGTCTCTTTAACTATTACTATATATGTCTAGTACGCCTTAAATCTTCCGCTAAACAAGTATATAAGGTAACATAGTAACGAGCTATTCTATTTCCTATCCTCGAGACCGAATCCGACCGACTCTACGAGCTTACTATATAGGTCTACTTCGAGGGCAACCTTCTATTTACGCTCTTCGAGAGTATAGTAATAAAGGACTTCCTTAACGCGTTAAATAAGAGCTTTATACTACTAAATAAGAAGAGTATTAGGACTATACTACTTAAGAACGCGTATTAGAAGAAGTAGGCTAATATTA
>JYJE01004384.1:0-12351 GCA_000983655.1 Zymoseptoria brevis | reverse complement strand
AGCCGAGCATTAGCTACGTAGTAGGTAAATACCTGCTATATTTAGGTAACAGACAGCTTATAATAATACAGCTGCTAATAGGGGAGTATTGTAGATTATTAGACTAACTATTAGTAAAGTGCACGTAACTAGTGCTAAGGCATTCCCATATATAGATAGCTAAAGTAAGAATCTTATACTTAAGATTCTCTCTACATAACAATATATACCTGCTAATTAGAGGTCTTCTTCTACTTAGCTTAAGTCTAATCACAACAGAAGTGAGGATCTTATATAAGCGGTTAAAGATCAATGCGATAGGCGCTTAGGGTTGGGCATGCTCTTGGTAATGCTATATTGGACATTAAGGATTTGGTGGCGCTGACGGAAACGGAAGACAGTCGTCTGGATCGACTGATTAACGAGTACTGTCTCGCTCGAAGACACAAAAAAAAGCAAACAGACCATCCCGAACTCCCTTCGCTGGCCACCTTCGACGGCGGAATGGTATTTGTGCTCTACTTCCAAGATATGAATCTGGTCCATCATCGTACTTCATGGTCACACTACTGGAACAAGGCAGCACGACGTGAGTAAGCCTTCGTGCGGACCATGAGTTCGAGTTGCTGAGAGCAATCTTTGACAGCGACACTGCACAGTATGAAACGAATACAAGGAAGTCGACAGCGCGCCGGTTCCGTGCGAAAACAGGAGACTCCATCTCACAGCTCCTTCTTCACCTCCGCAGCTCCCAGCGGCTTGTATCCCAGCAGATCTACAATCGCAGCCGCACCCGCCTGCAACTTCCACGGAATCCACCACCTCAGCGGACCCAAGAACGTCAGAGAAGGAAACATGACATTAGCAGAAGCAGTCTGATGCTGTGCGTGCAAAAGCAGCATAATCGGCGGCGTCTTCTTCTGCTCGTACGCGTCGCTCGTGACCTGGAACAATTCCGTGAAGAAAGTGCTTCCAAGCGGCTGCTCCGTGGACGTTGGATGAACCCAAAGTAACACGACGGTGTCTTCTCCACGTCCCGTTTTTCCAGCAACAGGGTAAGGTCGGTGCGGCATCATTGGCCTGACGTGAATGGGAGGACTCTCTGCAGTGATGACGTGGTCTTTCAAGCCATAGCCTGTGGTGAAGCCGTATGCTCCTTGGAGGACCTTGAAGCTCTCGGTCTGGTCGAAATGGAGGTGCAAAGGGGGCGCTTGAGGGTAGTCTTTTCCCATTTCGAGGAGAGGATGACCGGCGGGAAAGCGCGCTCGCATTAGTAGACTTGAACGTGTTAGTGGGTTTGACTTGGAGTAGCTTCGAGAGCATCAATGCGCGCTCACCCGACGTCTAGATCCTCATGGTCGAGAATCTCGACGATCATAGATCCATCGAAGAACTTGTGCGGTCCCTTTGATGAGGAACCGAGATCTCAGCACTGATCATGGCGCCAGTAGTGAGTCCGCCTACCCAAATGACTTTCCGCTCTTTCGTGTAATCCAGCTCATCCGTCGTGTAGGAAGTCGCCATAATCCAGGCTGAATGTCGAAGGCCGATGTCAGTTCAGTCAAAGTCTAGCAGCTGGCGAGTGTCACTTTCATCAGATCAGATGGCGATGCCAACGACTATATATGATAGTCGCGGCTGAGATCTGACGTGCGTGTACGGTATGCCACTCTGCGGCGGGAAGGATCCGCGCGAAGGAACGTCCGCGTCTTTGTTGCAGCTTGCGACGGCTCGGTAAGCTGTCGCCAACACATACCGCGAGGAGAGGTATCAGAAGGAAGCTGGCGTTTGGCTGCAAGTAGCCTTCGTTCGATGTCTCAGACTCTGATCAGGCATTCCAAGATGACATTGCATGCTCAAACGGTAGTGTCGAAAGACATCTGCTCAACCCTAACCCTAACGCATGACTGCCGGAGACATGAGCATCAGCAGGTCTGCGCTTGGTGTGGCATCGAAGCTCCGTTTCGGGTTGATCCGAGTTGACAGTCCGGATCACCTTCAGTCTCGCTGTATGTGACCTGGAATCCCAAAGGACCTGGCACGCGATATCTGCAAGACATCGAGCGAGAAGCTGACAGACACTGCGCCTTGAGGCTGTCTCGAGCGTAGCTTCACGCGGCATGGCACAATACGACCTGAGTACATGTCGTAATGGCCTCAGCCGATCCGGAGTCAAGCCTTAGAAGGGAAGGGTTAGTCGAGACGAGAAACAGGAGGATGATGGATGGTCGACAAGGAGGAGAGAGAGAGAAATCTTGGCCCACGACTTTGTGTGGAGTCCATGTCAAGTGTCAAAAGTCCGCGCAAATATAGCCGCTGGCCCGGTCATTAGCCGGAAAGGTGAGCCATGTCATCGGTGCAGCATGCGACCATTTCTTGGACAAGCATATTGGACCGGCATTCACTCTCAAGGATTACCGCATCAGGAAGGAGGGATCGTGGCAGGGCTACCACCGAGACCGTCGTTGCAAGAAGCTGCCATTCCGGCCAGCCCTGCTCATCATGCCGACCAAATCCTCATATCCGGATGTTGACATTCCCAAGGTCGATCTTTGGGGATTCATGTTCGAGACAGATAAGAAATTCTCTGATGATCAGAGTGAGTTGTCTTGGGTTTCGATAGCAGAGCAGGTCACTGAGACTATGTCGCAGTCATCTACCGAGCAAGTAACTCCAACAGAAGCTACACTTTCGCTCAAGTCCGGGAAGCCGCCGCCATATTCGGGAAAGCGCTTCAGGAGGCATGGAACTGGCAGAAAGGTAAGGAGCTCGTCTGGATACGATTCCACGCCGAGTGCTGATCTGCTCAAGGCGATGCATTGAACATCTACGCACCAAACGACATCGACGTCGGGCCCGTCATCTACGGAACGTTCTTCGCAGGCGGAATCGTCTCGCCAGCCAACCCTGGCTATTCTCCTGATGAGCTGGCTTTCCAGCTCAACAACTCCGGCAGCAAAGCGATCGCCACAACAAAGGCATTCCTGCCTGCTGCGCTGGAAGCTGCCAAGAGGGCCAACATTCCCGAGAACAGAATCGTTCTCATCGGAGCGGAACACGACGAGTCAAACAAGTTCAAGCATTGGACTCGTCTTGGAAGTGGAAGCGGCAATGGCAGTCGACGAAAAGCGGCTCACACCGATCTGGCGTTCCTGGTGTATTCCTCGGGAACCACAGGTCTGCCCAAAGGTTCGTCGACAACTTCAACAGACTCTATTCCGCATACTGACCTCAACCCTCAGGAGTCATGCTCACTCACTCCAACATCGTCTCCGATCTATGTCAAGTCAACGGCGCCATGGGTAAGTACTACAACAGCGGCAAAGACAAGATCCTCGGCGTCCTCCCTTTCTTCCACATCTACGGCCTCACAGGTCTGGTGCAACAACCTCTACATCGTGGCATCGAGCTTGTTGTCATGCCTGCTTTCGATCTCAAACAATTCCTCGAAGCGATTCAGACGCACAAGATCACTTTCATATATGTCGCACCGCCCGTCATTGTGCGGCTCGCGAGAGACGAGATGGTCAAGGACTATGACCTGTCTAGCGTGAAGATGATCACTTCCGGAGCTGCGCCATTGACGAAGGAGCTCGTTGATGCGATTGACAAACGACTGAAGTTGAAGATCAACCAGGCTTATGGTATGTTTAGCTCCACTGCTGACCTACAACGATATTCTGACATATCGACAGGCCTCTCAGAAACCTCTCCCATGACCCACACCCAGCCCTGGGAGGAATGGTACAGCTCCGTCGGCAGTGTAGGCAAGATGTTCCCCAACATACTCGCAAAGTACATGTCTGCCGAAGGCAAAGAACTCGGACCAGGTCAGACGGGCGAGCTCTGGCTAGCAGGACCTAATGTCTTCCAAGGATACTGGAAGAATGAAGCGGCAACCGCGGACTCGCTCACCGAGGAGCACGGCATGAAGTGGTTCAAGACCGGCGATGTTGGCTTCCAGGATGAGAAGCATAATTTCTACATTACCGATAGAGTGAAAGGTAAGCGGTGGAGAGCAGAAGACCTGCAGCTTGGCCTCAGGTTGTGCGATGGGTCGTGCAAGCAATTCCCACTATTCTGTACAATGGCTGACTCTTTCACTGCTTGTGTCTCTAGAGCTCATCAAGTACAAAGGATTCCAAGTAGCACCCGCAGAGCTGGAGGGGAAGTTAATGGACCACCCCCTGGTCAACGACGTCGCTGTCATCGGAGTTGAAGACCGACAGCAGCACACGGAGGTGCCGAGAGCGTACATCGTACATGCGAAGAAGGGAGCAAAGGCAGGCGAAATGGAGACAGGAAAACCTACGAAGGACAGCGAGAAAGATGCGGACGTGAGTATTGCGTCGTGTTGGCGATCGACGAGACCTATGCTGACTTAGTCCCAGGATATAATTGCCTGGACAGCGGCCAAGGTCGCCAACCACAAACGTCTAAGAGGCGGGATCAGATTCGTTGATGAGATCCCTAAAAGTGCCAGTGGGAAGATTTTGAGGCGGGTTCTCAAGGAAAGAGTGAAGGCGGAGGAGTCGCAGGCTGGTGAATCGAAGCTATGAGCGTTGTATACCAGGTTTTCTTCTCAGCACATGCAGGGAGAGCATTGCAGGACAGCGTCTGCCAGTATATCAATCAGCAACATCGACTGTCTCAAACTCTGTCGTGCTATTAGAGGCGGAAGGATCGGTCGTCTTGCAATCGACAGTATACCTAACAGACACAAACCCGACCCTGATTAATTAACAAATGGGCTACCAACGCCTTGCATTCAATCTCGTCCGCAAATCGCAAATGCTCAGTTCAAGGAATATTCCCGACGATGTTACTAACCAGGCATTCTCCACAGCACTCATTTCGACTCATGCGGTGTCTCCGTGGCATTGTGGCTTGCTGTGGACTAGTTCTACCAGGCAACGACATGTCTACATAAAGCATGCCCTTTCTCTCTTGACTTCATCAACATCAACTTCAACATCCACACACCCCCCGCTTCCCTCAATATGACCGACCCCACCCCACCCCGTCTCGGCCACTTCGCCCTCGTAGTCTTCCCTCAATACGAACCCCTCGACGCCTTCGGCCCAACCGAGATCCTCCACGGACTCGGCCACCCGATGGTAAACCCCGACTGCGCCAAAGTCCACCTCAGCATCATCGGACCATCTCTCGAACCCGTGTCCTCGGGTCCCGCAGAAGGCGATCCATCTCCACACAAATCCCGAGTGGCCCTGTCGATTGTGCCAACGCACACATTCGACAACCCGCCAAAAGACATCGACGTCTTGATCGTGCCTGGGGGTTTTGGAGCTGGACCGAAAGCTCTCTGGGGTGGAGCTTGGGAGCCAGCGGGTGTGGAGAGAGTTGTGCAATTTTTGAAGGATCAATATCCTTCCTTGAAGCATCTCTTGAGTAAGCATATCTTTCGATAACCAAGAGATGTGGATGGACTCTGCTAATTGCCTGCATAGCCGTCTGCAACGGCGCCGGTCTAGCAGCCCGAGCTGGCATCCTCGACGGGCACAGAGCGACCACAAACAAGCAGTTGTGGCAGGCAATTACTACCACAGGTCCCAAGACACACTGGGTCGCAAATGCCAGGTACGAACATACGTCTCCTTTCTAGCACATAACATCCGCTGACAGCATCTAGATGGGTCGTTGCCGACGATGGTAAGTTGTGGACAAGCTCAGGTGTATCTTCAGGGACAGACGCAATGTTGGCTCTCGTCGACTACACTTGGGGAAAGAATGCTCAGGGTGTTCTATTCGGGGATGTACTCACGGAAGGCATGGAGTGGAATCGGGTCTACGACAGCACCGCGGATCCATTTGCCGTCAGCAACAAATGTACGGATGTTGAGCCTCAAGCGTAGAGTGCACGCCTCGTATGTGATTTCGATCTCGGTGCTTTCCCAGCACGAGGGCGATGAACCAAGCATTAGCGATGACGAAAGAGTCCATGACGTGCGTCCACGGCCTGAGATCAATCCAACACAAAGCGCCCTGTCTTTGTCGTCCTTGGTACCTATATCGTCAATACTGCAATTTGTGACTTTTATCTCCCACAGACTTGAACCCGAACATGGACCCTCGTCTCCTGTCGCATAGTCAAAGTCCAGAGACCTCATGGTCTATCCCTACCAGCAGCCTGAGCATGACTACCTCCAATCCATTTGCACTTCACCCAAGCGAGCTCCAGAAGCGCTTGGTCAATCTCTGCGAGCAAGGCCGCCTCACCTCCGAACGATGTTGCCTCGTCTTTCTGGCGATATAGCCCTATCTCTGAGCACCGTCACGTCATCTGAGTCACAGGCAACGTTTCAATGGGCCAAGGCTGCATAAAGGTCGTTCTTGAAGAGCGCAGTCCCACATGCCTTTTGGCCGTCCGACTCACCGTTCCCTAACGACCACATACAATGCGCCTGTTCGCAACAGTCCTCCTCATTGACCTTGCCGCCACCACCGCCGTCGACCCCTCGCTCAACGCTCCTGGCCAGGCCTTGGAGAAACGGGTTGACGCCTCCGCCGGCGCCTCGCTCAGCGTTCGTGACCAGGCCTTGGAGAAGCGAATGGGCTGGATCGCACTGGTAGGACGTCCATGTGTCTTCATAGGCTACGTACAGGGTTGCGGACACCTAGTTCGTACTGTCCATATTGCATACCCCCACGTGAAAGAGGATAACAACGCCCCACAGCCAACAACGATGGATCGCATGACCTGCATAACCGCGTGTATCAGCACCTGAATCAGAGTATCTTTTGAAGCGGAACACGCTCCAGATCGAGGCGATCCGTGGTATGGGTGGTCACCACCAGATTTCGGCGGTATGAGCGGCGGCTGCTACCCGCCACCGCGGAAGAAGAAAAAGTCCTCAAATGATCGACGGAGTGAACTCAGCGACTGGCCAGAATGGGTCGAGGCACCTAGTGTTGTCCGACGGACTGACTTTGGTTACAATCCGCTGAAAGATTGTGTCTCAGAGTTCCCGAGGTGCTTCAAGACGATTCAACTCACGTTTGGGAAGCCGAAGGTAATAAAGGAGTAAGTCTGTGTTCGTCAAGTCGAGCCTGTGTGTACTCACTCGTACCTGCATTGCATACTTACACTCCGTTCAAAATGTCCAGGACTGGATCAGGGCCTCGGGATTTTGCGCTACGGACTTCGAACTCTGCGTGAGGCAAGCTGGACCTGGATACCAGAGGTACAATGGATGTCCAGAGCCATAGATGATGCACGCTCGACTGTCTATCACCTGCGTCCGGTCGTGGCTTGACAATGGCGATGGGAATCCTTCAGCACCAAGGGTGGCTTCGCAACAAAGCGTCGAGTCGCAGCAAAAGCAGCCAATAAAATCTGGGTGGCATGCTTGGCAAAGCCCCTGTTCGGCGTGAGGAGCAAGAGAAGGTCGTCGCCGGAACTGCGAGCGACTAACCTGTCAACTTTGCGGGCTCTCTCGCATCTCGAAGGCGTCATACAAGGAGCACACCAACTACACGTATCTTCTTTACTCATCTGCTCGTTGACCTCATTGGTCGGCTTTCTTGGTACCCTCCCGAGTTGTAAGATATGTTCGTATATTGGGTACTAGGTAATCTTTGCGCTTGGACACTGCGCCTTTTCGTGCCTGTGAGCAACGGCGATTCGTTCGAGTGGTAGTCGTTGGTAGAATGGTACTCGTTACACACTCGTAGCCAAGACGATGGGCATTGCGGTTGCCGAGATTGCCCCTTTGGGTGCTGAGGAGGAAGCGTCTTCGGCAGTATGCGGGCGGCGGGAAAGGACTGCAACGAGGCGGATGGCCTGATCCTCTGTAAAGCGGGCGAGTTGCGTATGCTGCCGTACGGATCAGCTTTCAGTGGGGACCGAGTTCGTGGCCATCGCCATGGGCTGGCTTCCGCAGTCTTGGTACGCACCACCTTTGTAGAAGTAAACAGCACTGACCGAGGCTCCCGTGTGATCACGGAACCGTCAACTTGCCTGTGTAGACATGAAGCGGCATTGTCTCCCTCCATTCATCGCCATCTCTGGCCTCCTAATTAGCTCTAGGGAAAGTGCTTCGCGGACCATGACAGAAAAGCCCATTCTGCCATCGAAATCCCTGCGACGAGTCAACTGCAAGAAATCAGTCGAATGCACCCATCGAGCACGTCTCGGATCCGGCCGTTCTTCTCGACCTCCTATCCATACAGAGACCGTCAAAGCGTTCCCACATGTACCACTCGTACCGCATCTGCATGGTCAATCCCTGAAACGCTGCCATTGAAGTATGCTTATTTTCAGCTTTCCTCCTCTTAAGCCGCGTCCAAGAGGCCTACTTGCTCCATCCTCTGTCCAGTTTTCCTGCAACACTCATTCACATGCAACCCGGCCCACCAAATAGAGCCCGCTATCCTCCTCTCCTCTCCTCTCCTCTCCCCTACTACCCCCTTAACCAACAGCATACCATCAACCACTGCCTTCACACAGCCGCCTCCTGGGATCATCGACTTCCCACGGGGTCCCTTGAACGTGAGACAGGCCGAGGTTGACGGGCGCTGATAGCGATGATGATTCGATGATCGTCAGTGCTATCGAGAGCACTCTGGCTGTGTAAATCGCGTTTTGCGAGAAGGATGGCGGTTGAGGGTCGGACTTCTTTGGTTTGACGAAGAGTGTTCTTTCGAAGCCATGCTGACGTGTTCGAGATGGGTGCTTCTGCGGCGCGTGTTAGTGTACTGCCATCATAAATCTCGACTCACTCTCTTCAAGGTCAGTCTGAATTCAGCAATGCAAGAATATCATCACAGCAAAAAGGACCATGCTGGATATGCACCAAAGATCTCCAATCGTACGGGCTTTCTCATTCGGCTATTAACGCAAGGAAACAAGATCGCTTCGGCTCTTTGACTCCCACCTCTATCCCATTTCCCAAACGGTGCCACCACGAGCGCCTTGCCCATTCATCTCTTCTTCGCTCGTAAGCTTGATGTTGCTCCCACGGCTATTCCGGAAATTTTCGAGTATGCCGACCTTGCTGTGCGGTTGCTTTTTGCTTGCTTTCGAATTTTCGTTTGCGTTTCCTTTCCCAGATGCTGATCTCGAAACTATGATGCACGCTCCGGTCTAGAAGAACAGGTATGCGATCAGAAAGCTCAAGAAACACAGCAGAGCCACAATCTGCACCGAAACACCGCCAGGAGGAGAGCCAGTCTGCAGACTCGCAGGACTGCCCTTAGCTGTATCCGTGCTGCCGCTGACGCCCGTCTTTCTCTGCCGCAGACCGTCCGTAGCCTGTTGCTGAAGACGGGAGATGGTCGCCTTGGCTTCCTCCAACTGCTGCTCCAGCTCTTTCTGCGAGTACCCGGTGACGTTTGCAACGGTGTTGACGAGGGTGGACTTTGCGGTGGATGGAGCTTCGGGACTGCGCGCGGACGAGTCGGTGGTCTGTTTTTGCGGGGTGCTGAGAGCGCCAAGAGCGGGTGGAGCTGGGGAGGAATAGGACGGCGGGCTTTCGTCTTCGTGGTGAGATGCAGCGAGGCCGTTCGCGGCTGGAGTGGAGCCATCGGCAGGGAGGAAGCTGACGCGGATCTTCTTCTCTTGGATGGAGGATTTGGCGGTTTGTTCGATGTTGGACCAGATTTGGGCTACGTTGGCAGAGCTTTCGGCCGCGGCGGCACCGATGGCGACTGATTGAACGAGGAATTTGTCGCGGCATCGAGCGTCTGCTGGAGGATCCTCCTTCATCGCTTGGAGGAGGACCTGGACCTCGACATCGCTGTTGGGCTCGATGCGGCCGGAGTTGGGTCGCACGCAGTATCTGGTGTTGATGGTCAGCGTGTGGCCTTTATTGTAGGACGAAGCTACAACATACTGCTTAGGAGCAGTGGTCTTGACCTTGAACGCGACGGGCTCCGAGTTTGGGTTGTGTAGGCGCAGAACTTGGCTGACTTCGTGCGTGAATGGGCCTACATGGTGTCCCTTGTTAGTCGTCGTCGCAAGCATGGAGCGCGGCGCGGTTGGAACATACGTCGGAAGCCGAGCTCAGGTGGGTGGAGGTCCTGCGATAAGGAAGAGTTGTCAGTATGGTGGTCTTGATTCTTCCAGGCAGGACGAGGCTGGTTTCGTCATCGGCGCACTTACGACAGACATTGCGCTGGCGGTGTGGTTATGGAGTCGATAGGTCGGGAGCGGAGTGTTTCTGGCGACGAAGGCAGAGCGGAGATTGAGGACGGCGGTGATGTCGACGGCGAGGTGGAGTGGATCGAGTGAGATGATGGTCAGAAGGATGATGAAGGTGAAGTTGGCAGGAGACGGACTTTGGGCACGTACCTTAGCATACCTCAGCCCGGACCCCTGCAAGTTGCTGTGGCCTGACGTCGCCTGGAAATCGGCATCGGCTTCGTCACCCCCCACAATTTGATGGAGAAAGCTTGCCCGGAGCTGTTTGACGACTTCTATTCACTTCATCCACAACAATGTCATTCACGTGAAGACTTCTAGGTTCATCTCAGTCTTACACTTCCTCCTCCATCACGCGACCTTCCTCTTACCTTTTCCATCACATCAACACCATCACCATCACCATCCTCGGTCCACACCAACACCTCACGACCATCGCCACAAACACCCCCAAATCCATCACCCAAAATGGCAGGCGACCTCGACAACCTCGTCGACATGGGCTTCGACCGCGAGAAAGCCTCCCTCGCCCTCCAAAAATCCGGCAACCTCACCTCCGCCATCGACTGGCTCGACAAAAACGCCAACAAATCCCTCTCGGAAATGCAAGCCGACGACGCAGGCTACGAAGACGAAGCCGGCGCCCCCGCCCTCTCCGCCAACGAGACCGCCTCCAGCATGCTGTGCAACGAATGCGGCAAAAAATTCCGCAGCATGGCACAAGCGCAATTCCACGCCGAAAAGTCGGGGCACGTCGACTTTGCCGAATCCACCGAGGAAATCGCCCCGCTGACGGAAGAAGAGAAGAAGCAACGCTTGGAGGAGTTGAGGCAGAAGTTGGCGGAGAAGAGAGCGGGGCAGGTGAATGAGGATAAATTGGCGAATAAGCGTAACGAAGAAATCCGGCGAAAACACACCAAAGAGCACGACGACGCGAAAGAGCAACTCCAGCGGAAAGAGCAGATTAAAGAAGCCAATGCGAAGAAACAGGAGAAACTCGACGATTTGGCGGCCAAGAAGAGAATCAAGGATAAAATCGAAGCGGATAAGGCGGCGCGCAAGGCGAAGCAGGAGCAGGACAAGGCGATGCGTGAGAACCCGGACGCCTACAACCCTGGTGCTCCGCAAGCTCCTCCTGCGGGACTTGCTGCGCCGGCTGCTGCGGCGAAGAAGGCAGGTCATACGGAGGCGAGACTAAAGTTGATGACCTCGAACGGACCAGTGACCAAGACGTTTGGGGCGGACACGACGCTGTTCGAGGTGGCGGAGGCGGTGGGTAATGAGACGGGCACGAAGCCGGTGGGGTTCGAGAGTACTTTCCCGAGAAAGACGTTTGGGTATGAGGACTTCAATTTGACGGTCAAGGAGGCGGGGTTGGTGCCCAGTGCGGTGTTGAATTGTAAGTGAGGCGAAGGTGTGATGAGGGTGTACGAACCGAGATGCATAGACGACAGACAGATGAGGGTTGCTGTGGTGTGGGCGAAGATACGATCATCCAGTGATGATGAAAAGCGATGAGGTGGCTGCGGTTTTCTGCATAGCGACGGCGAAGGTGCATGAGACGCGATGTGAGATGAGCGAACGACGAGATGAGGTCGACGACGAGTCTGTGTATAGATTCAGACCATACATCACGCACGAAATGACAATGAAAAAATCGAACGAGCTCGTGAGCAACGCCGTGAAGTCTTCAGCGTGGCCTAACGTGTGCAAGGGGGAAGTTGGATTGCTCCGAAGTTGTTAGCGTCTTGGCACTCCCCCCCTTCTATTGTATTGCATTAACACTACTATATAGCTTAACAACGAGACGAGCTATGAACATTCTGAGTATGCTAAATGAAAGAGCATTATCTGTTTACTAGGAGGCGATAAAGAAAGCGCTCGTATAAAATAGTAGTAGTATTATAATTATCGTACGAAGTTTATTAGCTAGCTTTACTAAGAGGGGCTTTACGCTGCACACCTCTACTACTATTAAACAAGACAGTAAGTTTACCGGCTAATAAGAAGCGACGCTTAGATAAGAACAATTAATAGGTATTAATAAGAAACTACTTCTAAGGGTACTAATCGACTCGAATAGCTTAAAAGTAGCTAACACCGCTATCTGCCTTAGGCTCCTCTTTAAGAGCCTATTCTAACTCGTTATCGGTATGTTAATAGCTTCCCTTACTATATAGTAGTAAGGAAGGCTATAGTAAGGCTTTACGGAG
>JYJE01004383.1:42521-68982 GCA_000983655.1 Zymoseptoria brevis | reverse complement strand
GAACTCGCTATATACTTACGAACTCGAGGGACTCCGGTTTTACTTTTCCGTAACGTAATGCTATCGCTTAAGTTACCGCCGCGGCTATTACGATTATTAACGTACCTCGCGATGCTACGCTACTTACGGAGCTTACTAGTACCCCGTTAACTACCGTAGCGTTAATATTATAGCCTAGCCTAACGACGCTATCTCCGACCGCCTCTACGACGATCGTACTAACGCCCGTACTACCGAGCGCCGTAAAGGTCGGAGTCGGGGTTAGAGTAAGTATTATAGGTCTTATAATCTTTATACTCGGGGGAGTATACCTATAGCGGCGGCGTCGGAAGAGTAAAGCTCCTATCCCTAGAGTAGAGGCTAGTAACGGCATCTTAATCGAGAAGCTAGAACTCGATAGATAAGGTAAGGCGTTATACGAGTTAGACGTAGCCGGTAATTACTTATTCGAGGTTAACTCTATAGCGAAGCCGGCCGAATAGAGACTACGGGTAATAGAGCGGAGTTAGAAGGCGAGTAGAGGGGCTAGGAGGCTAGTAAGTATCGATAATTAACTATAGAAGTACTAACTTCTCTAGCTCTCCTCCGTACGATAAGCTAGATTCTTTAATATAGCGCCTAAAGCCTACGGCTATATAGTATCGATATGTTTAGTCGTAACCGTCTTTACTATACTTCGGTCTTCCGGCTTAATGCTTTATGCTCGTTCCGAGTCGGCTCGTAAAATAGAGAACTAGAATAAGAGTACGCAAAATCTATATAGCTTAACGCCTCTACTCGATCTTAATACGTAAGCTTTCGACCTTACCTCCTAGTATAACGAATAGGTACGATCCTTTAGAATCGTCGGTATCTTACTCTTAACTTGTTTCCTCTACGTAGCTAATCGTCCGCTTCTACTTATTTAGAAACTCTCTAAAGTCGCGTCTATATAGACCTTATCTCCTATATTATTACCTCGTAAAATACGTACCTTTACCTAGTACTTCTTCTCGATCTTAACATCCCCTTTCGAGGGGGAATTAGTCTACTACGTAGCCTTTCTATCTATCGATAGTCCGTTACTAGGAAGTAGACAATTTAGAGTACCTATACTATAGCTCGTAAAGTATAGTCTCTATTTCGTCTATTCGATAGCGACGTAGTATAATAGCGATACGTTAGTATAATACGTCCTAGAAGAGGAATAGGCTAAGCCGACGACGAAGACCGTAGGGATAAATATAGCGCGAAACTAGTCCTAGTCGCCCGCGGTAGAATCGTATAAAGTACAATTTAAGGTATACTTATTAAACTCGGTCTATAGAGTCGATCGATACTATCGATCCCGAGGTAATAGCTTTAGACTTAAAGTTAGAATATCGAAAGTTTCCGGATCTAGGACGACTTCGGAAGCGGCGTCTATATAACGAGTACATCGCACCGGGCTAGATTAAGAAAGGGTAAACTACTAGCTATAATAATAAGGCTAGTACGTTTTAATAAATCCTCTATATAGCTAATATAACTATAATTACTAATGTATCTCGATTTGTAGCTAATACGAGTTATACTCGCGTAATAGCGACCTACTCTTATACTAGGGCGTTCTAGGGTAATACCGAAACACTAGTACGGACAGAGTAAGTCTACGTAATCGAGTAGAGTAAGATAATACCGTTTATACCGCTCTTCGTCCTAGATAGCCGGTAGAGTAATATATAGACTAGCGTTAGTAATTTTATAGGGAGCTAATATACGGGCGTAACCTACTCGGGGGATAATACTAGTAGCGTTCGTAAAACGACGGAGGGATAGGGTAAGGAGCTGCCGCTCGGGACTATCCTAGGCGAATATAGACTAATCTTAAGACTATCGAATAGTCCTTTCCTATAGTCTTATACGTTCCTACCCTTACTATAGAGTATAGGTATATTAATCCTAAATATACTAAGGAGCGAATACGCTTTATCTTCTATACGCGTCGTAATTCGCTCGGTCGCCTAAGACATTTTTATAGCTACTCCTATTTGTTTAAGCGGCGCGGTATAGAATAGCGCACTCTCTAGAATTTTCTTACGACCTCGTACTTCTCCTATTATATAATACTAATCGCCTATACGTTACTAATTAGCGGAATAAAAGATAATACGTCGTAGAGCTAGTAGCTCTTATAGCGTCTATCCTCGGGTAAACTATTTATATTCGGCAAAGCTATAAAATAAAGATTTGTTCGGCGTAAGTATCTCTATTAAAAATCTTAGAGGCCGAGGATACTCCTATAATATTAGATCCGGTAGAAGATTTAGTATATCTATTAAGATCGGGCCCTCGGTCGTAGTAATATCTTCTATATAGATATAGTATATAGTAGATGCTTAGTAGTAGCGGAACATAGAATTAATAGCTTCCGATAGCTCGGTACTACTCGTCGTATTAATATAATATATATCTATCTACGTATATTAAAGAGAGTCCGCTAAAGCCTAGCGATAAGTATCGAGGATTTTTGTATAGTCTAGACCGTTATCCGCCGGACTTAGATAGGCTATAAGGTAATAATGCTAGACTTCCTTATCTCCCTAGACGTAAGAGAGGATTACGAAGGGAGGGAGCTTACGCTTTCTAGCGTAAGAGTACGCGCGTTAATAAGCTTTATATTCGATAAGTCGTAATACTAGAGCGATCTAGCCTAGCAACGTTAATAGAGAGGTCGAGGTCCGGCGGAACAGAGTTCGCGTAAGCATAGCCGCGTAAGGTTACCGAGGACTTTTACGGTTAGAGCAGCGCACAGATTGTGTTTCTAACGACTTCACGACTATAGGAGCATAATGCATGTTAGATTCGCTTCGCGGCGCCTTTACGTCGGCCTGCAGTCGTCTCCGGAGCTGTTAGTATAGACTTAGCACGAGCTCCTGTTACCTTTACACTATGTCGCTAGAGACGACACGAGCAAAGGCGACACCGCGGAGAAGAGTAGACTGCCCGAGATGACCGACGTCGAATTAGCAAGACCGAGACGACTTAGCCTATCGAGTCGAATCGAAGTTGAAGGATGTTTGGACTGATCGCGTTCGCTAGCTAAGATGGAGTTAATAGCCAGTACTAAAAGCGCCGCCCGTGTCGGTCTTAAGTGAATAAGGCATAGCCTTTACGATGAAGTTCTTATAACGACAGCGGCCTCGAACACCGTGGCATGGTCGTAGAGAGACAGCACTGTCCTTAAATGCGCTCAGTCCGGATCGATCCTTATAAGAATCGGGTCTCGAGCGCACATGTGGAGCTCAGCGTCGAATGAGTGGGTAGCAGACGAGGCAACGCTGCTAACGAAGAGGCTAGACAAGACGGAAGTACTTCAACGCGTACCTGCATCTCTCATCAAGGCTGTGCCACGAAGGCTAGATCGAGGCAAACTTGATCCAGAGCTTCCATTCAGGCACGTGGAAGCATGACCAAGGCCCGAGTGATTCTTGATTTGAGTAAGTCCATGGGTCAGCCTTGTCTCAGATTCGCTTTGAATCGCCTCGTCGGCGTTTGCTTGCCATCACGGTGTGCGGCGGAGAGGGTCGCGAGTGCATGCGAGGTGAGCAGTCTCTTGTCGTATCACTTGGTATTTGGCATCCGCGCTGCGTGATTGTCATCGTCAAAGGAGAAATTGGTTGGGCATGAAGGCGTGAAGTTGACGTTGCATGAAGATTTGCCCCGCGATGGCTGGGAGGCGCTTCCGCACCGCGGTGCAAAAGACCAAGGAGACGATCAAGCAACAATATATCATGGTGGTCAGTAAGGCAGTAATAATAGCCTATTACTCCGGGAGCGGTGGTTGTGGTAAAACAGATAGACACTCAGGTCATCCGCCTTGGACGTTCATCTCAAGTCACGTACCTCCTCCGCCGTGACTCTCAATTGAGACTTCCGTCCCGGCCGTTGGGCGCATCGTCATTCTACTGTGTACATACCTTACAGCGGTTCCTGGAAGCAAGACCGCCACGAACATATCACTTCACGTCACTAGACAGCAGCCAGCTCTCCGTAGTGGAGCTGTCACTTCCAGTTGCTTCCCACTTGCCAAAGCACCGACTGTGCGCGCACAACAACACCTCTGCGAACCACTCCCACCGCCACCGCGCAGACCTACCTTACCTGACCCTTCTATTCGTGGATTCATGCGACGACAGTAGCATTCGTATCTCCGCTCCTCCTCCACCGACCGCATCGGCCGCAAACCTGGCTCCTAGCTCAGCACAGCTCCAGCTCCCAACCCCCAGATAATCCCTCACCGCCCTCCGCCGCTCCGTGCGTGCGTCCGAACTCGCCATGAACAGCGGCAGTGAGTCTCTCAAAAAAGCCGCCATCAACAAGGCCAAGTCCGTAGCCGGCAGTACAACGACATCGTCCAACGGCAATGGGAAGAAACGACGGAAGCAGGACCTCAAGCCTATAATCACCGCGAGCGATCAGAGGTAAGTTCATTGAGAGATACAGTTTTTCACACTGCATTGCCGGGGTTCTCGCGCGGCGCATTCAATTGTCCTTGCAAGTACCGCAGCAACTTCATCGCCGTCTCCACGCTGCCTGGTTGTTACTGTGCTCTGCGTCACCGATCCAAGCCTTTCAAGTCCCCGCGAACTGACGAAGCGGCACCCTTGACTCGTTGCGCAATCGAGGCTTTTGAAGATCGCCCGCCACCACCAAAACTCACCTAGCTGCGCTTCTACCTCTGCACGACGACGCACCTCCTTTACTCTTCGACACTCATTTTCACTACACATGCAATGAACGCTGCATCAGCACCCGTCGCGCATCATGCTGACACCCCACGCCGATAGTACACAGAATCAGCAATCGCCGTTGAATCACCAAAAGGCCCAGTACGGCCAAGATCTGCACAACTCACCCACCGATTCCGACGACTCGGGCGACGAGCCAACCGAAACCACGGCGGACGAGGAGGACTCCGAGGACTACTGCAAGGGTGGTTACCACCCTGTGCAAGTAGGCGAGGAATACAAAGAGGGAAAATACACCATCGTGCGAAAGTTGGGATGGGGACATTTCAGCACCGTTTGGCTGTCCAAGGACAATACCACGGGCAAGCACGTCGCATTAAAAGTCGTGCGCTCGGCCGCACATTACACAGAGACGGCGCTGGACGAGATTAAGCTTCTCAACAAGGTTGTGGACGCGAACAAGGACCATCCAGGCCGTGCGCATGTTGTGAGCCTTCTCGACTCCTTCAACCACAAAGGTCCTCATGGCATGCACGTCTGCATGGTGTTTGAGGTGCTGGGTGAAAATCTGCTCGGTCTGATCAAGAGATGGAACCACCGTGGTATCCCGATGCCGCTGGTCAAGCAAATCACAAAACAAGTCCTCCTGGGCCTCGACTACCTCCATCGAGAATGCGGCATCATTCACACAGATTTGAAGCCGGAGAATGTGCTCATCGAGATTGGCGACGTTGAGCAGATTGTCAAGACATACGTCAAGGAAGATACTTCAAAAGAGGACAGAGATCAGCGTAACGGCCGTCGTAGGAGACGCACGCTCATCACTGGCAGTCAACCTCTACCCAGCCCGCTCAACGCATCCTTCAGTCAAAACGACATGGCCAACTTTCCCGGCAGCACGCAAAGTCTGAACAAGGTCATGAGCGACAACAAAGGTAATTCTTCAGCCATCACCGGCGAATCACCAACACCTCGGGAGGACGACGCTGAGATGAGTGGTGCTCTAGGACAACAACCCTCTCCATCTTCACCTGCAGCGAAATCGATGCTCGAGTCTCTTGGTATCAAAGCCGACGCGGAGGGCAAGGACGGCTCAGAGCCACACAAGGAGCGGGAAAAGACAGCGTAAGTTTTGAGGAGCACAATTTGAATGTCAGAAATAACTGGTGTGACTGATGATAGCCGTAGTGATATTCTCGCCAACAACGTCTCGGACATGGATCTCGGCAAACCTGCTGGCATTCTAAAACAGCCGAAGGAGGAGAAAGAGGAGACCATTGATGTGATTTCAGTCAAGATTGCAGATCTCGGTAATGCGTGTTGGGTGGGACATCATTTCACCAACGACATTCAGACTCGACAATATCGCTCACCAGAAGTCATCCTCGGGGCGAAATGGGGCGCGAGTACGGATATCTGGAGTATGGCATGCATGGTGAGAGTGGTCCATCAAACATATTTGCTGAATGGCTCACTAACACGAGCAGACCTTCGAACTCATCACCGGCGACTACCTCTTCGACCCACAATCCGGCACCAAATACGGCAAAGACGACGACCACATCGCGCAAATCATCGAACTCCTCGGCACCTTCCCCAAATCCCTCTGCATTTCCGGAAAATGGTCGCAAGAAATCTTCAACCGCAAAGGCGAACTGCGGAACATCCATCGACTCCGTCACTGGGCGTTACCAGATGTGTTGCGGGAGAAGTACCACTTCTCAGTTGAGGAGGCCAAACGGATCGGGGAGTTTCTGTTACCAATGTTGGAGCTGTTGCCGGCGGAGAGGGCGAATGCGGGTGGTATGGCGGGACACCGGTTTCTGGAGGGCGTGAAGGGTAATCAAGGGAAGTTGGACGTGGAGGTGGGCAGTAAAGGCGAGGGCATCGCGGGATGGAGTAGTGAGATTAAGAAAGGTGCGAAGTAGGTGGGCGACGAGGTTCGCGAGCGAGGAGAGCGCTGTGGAGGGCACGTTCGCTGCTAGTCCTGGCGAGTGATTCTTCGATTCTATGCTTTGCCGGAGATGCGGCGACGAGGCATTGCAAGAGGTGATTTCGTGGGGCATTTACAGACTTTCGCTCCGAAAAACACTTCGTTATGATCATGGTTGCTCACTCTGGAGGTGGTCGTTGTTGGAGAAGGAGAGTACTCAATGTACAGAACAGTATGGTATAGCAATGATGGTGGATGAGGAAGGATTGGTGGCATACTGTGTGTTGTAGAGGAGATGGTATTTGATGTGATACGTCGCTCGGCAGTGGACTTGTCTTTGTGTGTGGACTTTACTGCTCCGGTTGCTGAGGATGGCTTGCTCGCCGCTCTGGGCATGGCATCTTGGGCCTGACCTGTGGTCATGTGTACTGGCCTATACAAGGCTTGATAGTGGTACAGGCACCACGATAGACTCATGATAGACTCCCAGATCTCGTCGTTAGCGTTGTTCGCTGGACATGGTCCAGATCTGTGGAACATGGCGATTTTCTCCTGACGATCGTCATGGACTTCTTCACTGTCCTCAGCATGTTCGTATACTACGTCGCCAACAGGGGCAGCTGCTCTGCTTTTACAGCCGTTGTGGCAGAGGTGCGAACAGCGTCCTCCGACATTCATACCGAACGATATGGAAAGAGACGTTGATGTTCGAGCATGTCATCGAGGAACAATAGCGGACTGTCAAAATGCCGAACTCGGGCTGTGCTTTGCCACGCCGAATGTCAAATTCGGTTAGATCCGATCGATTCAGTGGCGCTTTGATGGACCCTGGCAATCCTGGCAATGATTTGTTGAATTGGAAAATCAGACCACATCGGCGGAGCTAGCATCACTTCCCGACGTATCGCACTTTTGATTGTTTCCAGACTTTCTCCCTGGACATCTACGCCTCTCTGGAACGACCACTACTTGCGAGGGAGCACCTACATATCCTGCTTCCACGCCCATTATGGACTTCTTGTAAGTCGCCAATTCTCACTCTCCAATGCCCTCGATCCTCCGGTCGTAGGATCGCGTTCCTGCATGTGGCGCCCCTCCTTTCACCACGAATACTCGATCTCACGGCCTCCGACAATACCCATGCTAACACGACGTCCTCGTCTACAGTAATAATGCGAACTACTCCGCCATCGTGGACGCGATGTTGCCGCACACGAAAAACACATACTGGCACGAATTCGATCAGACCGCCGGCTTCAACGTCCAACTGAACTACTTCGAGCGATTATGGGCCGCCTGGTACGCGTACATCGGTAACGATGCCCTCGCCACGGGAATCATGAGCTTCGTCATGCACGAGACATTCTATTTTGGAAGAGCACTGCCTTGGATGATCATCGATCAGATCCCATACTTCAACAAGTACAAGATTCAGAACGTGCGTACAACACATCTTTTGCAAGAGGCGACACACATCGAACGATTATACTGACATGTGTCCTATAGCAAAAAATCCCTTCCGCAAAGGAACAATGGGACTGCGCTATGCTCGTCCTCCTCTCACACTTCACCGTCGAACTCCCTCAAATCTGGCTCTTCCACCCCATGGCTCAATACTTCGGTCTCGCTACCTCCGTGCCTTTCCCACCGTGGTGGAAGATGGCCTACCAGATCGCCATCTTCTTCGTCATGGAAGATACTTGGCACTACTGGATGCACCGCGCCATGCACTGGGGTCCTCTGTACAAGAACATTCACAAGATCCACCACCAATACTCTGCGCCTTTCGGACTGGCTGCTGAATACGCTTCGCCGATTGAAGTGATGGTACTTGGGTTGGGAACTGTTGGAAGCCCAATCTTGTGGTGTGCCGTCACCAAGGACCTGCACATTTTGACCATGTACATCTGGATCGTCTGCCGAGTGTTCCAAGCTATCGACGCGCATTCTGGATACGAGTTCCCATGGAGTCTCCACCACATTCTGCCTTTCTGGGCGGGCGCGGAGCACCACGATACGCATCACGAGAAGTTCATTGGAAACTACTCGAGTTCTTTCAGGTGGTGGGACTATGTTTTGGATACCGAGAGTGGACCCGAGGCATCGAAGAGGAGGAGAGAGGCCAAGTTGGCGAAGTTGAGGGCTGCGAAGTCGCAGTAGAGGGATATTGGGGCAGCTTTTAGGCTTGTCACAATGAGGCAATAGAATGCGCTCGTGCGATGGAGCGAAAGGATACAACAGCGATCGTTTGAGAAGGTTGGTAGGCTGCTTTAGGCGTTGAATGGGTGAGAGGGAGGGAGGGATGTATATACCTAGCCGGCGGAATGGCACGGGCATCGTTCTTCAGGACTGCGTGAAGCCGGCACTATAATGCAAGATAGACTAGACGAGTTCTATCTTCGTCAGCCGTATACATTCGCCATTGGAGAGACGTCGAAGGGCAAGAAAGGCAGAATTGGGCAATTCGACTGCCAAATTGGTACGCATATATACGACTACGCTCTGATATGAATCATCAGACTCCCGAAGTGAGGATGAACGATTGAGATGAATACTGCAGTCGAAGCTGCTGTGAAGGAGAGGAATCTCGATGAACGCCGACAAAGCTCACGACGTAGCTCACGACGTCACAACGGAGAGCCCAAGCTCTGCTCACTTTCCACATTTCCAACGTTCACCAACTTTCATGATCCTCCTATTCCTACTTCCTTCGTTCCTATCGAGCACTTGAGTTCTCTCACCATGCTCCTCCATCTACGCACCGTCTCACGATCATAGGCGGTCCACCGACATCCCGTCCAGGGCCAGCGTCGCCGCCTCATTCGATTCCACAAACACCTCTGCCTCGTTTCCACCACAACCCGTCCGTCACACTTACCCACAATGTCCTTCATAACCGACACAGTCCGGCGCATCGACGCCCAACTCGACCGCCTGCAACTCACCTCTTCTCCACCAACCTCCATCCTCGAACAAGCCCTTGCGCTCAACAACCCCGATGAAGACTCCGAAGGACCTCCCAAGACTGTGCAACCGTCGCCCAGATTACTGGAATTACAAGCTGCTATTCGCGCACTGAGTCCCGGTGGACCATCGGAGAAGGGGAGCTTATTACGACTAGGCACGGTGCAGACATGGTTGGGCACATTATCGGGCGTGAAAAGGAAAGTGCAAGAGGACAACTTGGAGGACTTGGGCGTGAAGGAACAGCAGAAGAAAGACGAGTTCGAAGCGGAGTTGGAGTGGTTACTCGTCTCCAAAGCTACGACACAAGTTTATGGACATGTTCTACGCACGATACTCGACGAAGCGGTTTCACTGAGTGAGGACTTGTGGTATTGGGATGAGGTGCTTTGGTCGCAGCGGTATACAGCTCTTTATGGCATCCAGACGTCACCCGAGAGGATGTGGGGATGGGGAACAATGGTATGGGCGGACGTCAAGACTAGGACGCACGAGCGGGGATTGAGTATGAAAGGTGTAGGCAAGGATGCGGGGGAGTCGTTCACGGCGCGGTGGAAGGTGTTTTACGGGTTGGTACGGCAGGTCGTGAGGGAGAAGAGCGTCAAGGAAGTGCACACGAGGATTTTGTCGCCGGTGACGAGGTTGAGGGCGGAGGTGCGGCAGAAGCAGGCTGCGTTGAAGAAGATGAGGGGGAGGAATGCGAATGCGTTGGGGGTGTTGCTGGGTGAAGGGTTGGCGAATGAGAGTTCAAGAGGGGATGGGTTGGGTACGCCGAGGACGAGTAGTGAGGAAGCTGGGGAGGCGAGGACGAAGTGGAAGACCAGTGTTGCGAGGAACGTGGCGTTGATGGAGGCGGTGTTGGCGAAGATCAATGATTTGGAGACGCCGGTGGACAAATTCGATTCGGCGATTGCAGAGTGTACGGATGAGGATCCGTTGTACACGGCAGATGTGAGGTCGAGTGATGGGGATGGGCCGGCAATGGAAGTGGAGGATGTAGCCGCGAGGTTGTCGAGGGTACTGGGGTTGGGATTGGAACAATACGCCATTTCGACTCGGACGCTGAAGGCCGAGCACGGCAAACCCTCACGACTCGTCCGATACTGGCTGGCCATCACGGCGGGTATCCTCTCCTCCAGTACCATCCTCCGCATGCTCGTCAACAGACAAACCGAGATTCTCCAGTGGATTCAAGACCTCGGATCCACGATCGTCGACTTCTGGCGTAACTGGGTCGTCGAACCAACACGCAAAGTCATTGGCACAATTCGCCACGATGAGTCCTCCGAAATCAGCATCATGTCGAAGAGAAGTCTGACAGGAGACCGCGAATCTCTCGAACGCATGGTCGTGGACTTTGCTATTGATAATCCCGCCCATACAACCGGATCATCCTCCGCCCTCACCGAGTCTCAAATCGACGACCTACGCACCGCCGTGCGCGAGGGAGATCTCACGCCCGTACTAAAGGCATACGAAAAAGATCTCACCTCCCCCGTCATGGGCGCTTTGAAAGGAAATCTCGTCCGCGCTCTCCTCATCCAAATCCAAAAGACCAAAGTCGACGTCGAAGTCGCTATGGGCGGCATCGACTCCCTTCTCAAGTCGCAAGAACTCCTCATCGGCTTCATCTCTCTCACTCCCGGCCTGCTCATGGTCTACGGCGTCACACACTGGGTGCGCTCTTCCTTCATCACCAAACGCGGCTCCCACGCCGCGAGCAAACAAGGCGTCATGTTGCGCCAGTTGAGGAATGTGGATCGTATATTGACAGGCTCCACGCCGACGGAGTATGGAGAGTTGATGTACAAGGATCAAGGGTTGTTGCTTTGTGAGGTCAGTGTGTTGAGGGAGGCGGCGAGGAAAGTTATGCCCGAGAGGATTTGGCGGGAGTTTGGGACGGAGGTGCAGGAGCTTTGCGATGTGAGGGTTGGAGTGGAGAGGCAGATGAAGGTGGCGGAGAGGGTGAGGTGGGCGTATGGGAGGTGGTTGAGTTGAAGGGTGGGAAGAGGCATGGGAACACAGAACCTATGATGATGAACGTACAACGACGAAAGACGACACTTTGCCTCCTATCTCTTGCTTCCGAGTTCGCGCTTGAACTGAATTGCACTGCATGACTTTCCGCTCCGTGATGTTCCCATCTGGAGCCGAAGAGTGGAACGTACAATGTGCCATGTTCGTACGGAAATAGCGCTTCCACTGGACACACTCCATCGAGCCCTCTTCGGGCATATGTCGACAATCTCTCGAGCGTATATTTGCCAGGAAACTCGATCTTGGACGCATCTCCGCGGGAATTGACGATCGATCATTCACAACCCGGGCGGTCCAACGGGAAGTGGTGCTTACGCCGACAACTTAATCGACGCCCTCTCCGGACAAGAATCGATGAGTTCTCGAGAATCGGCGTTGGTCCGGCACTGTCGATGTCGTCTTCGAGGGACGGGTACTACTTCTTGCTGTTGTCAACTGCCTGTCCGGACCAAGCAAAGACATGGTTTCCGGAAGCCAGCACTTACTCCCGGATGCATGAGAGACTCTGTCAATCTTTAATAAAATAACACGCCCGTGTCGTGTCGTATGATGGTATGACACACGAATGACCGGGCCTCTGCGGATTGCTACATTCGAAAAACGCTGATGGAGGATGAGGATACCGCTTGGTGGCTTGGAGGAGGATCACTCGCTTGGTTTTCTCAGTTGGCGTTTGTTTGGAGGATGAGAGGTTTGCTCGATGATAGATTAGCCGGAGAACACGATCGGACTCTGACAGCTGCTCCACGTGCCTCGTCCTCATGTTGAGACTGCCGCATCGAACTTGATCTCGCGACGTGTGATGCCCCTTCACGCGAAGGTCTCTTGTTGCAACTCCAGCAGTGCAAAAGCCGAAGACGCTTTCGAACCAGTCTCGTTCCCGATGCCGAACTATTCAGCTCTCTGCGCAATCTGCATCGCTCCACGCACTTTGCGCACGAGACCGTCGGGGATGATCGATCCCATTTGAGAACAAAGTTTACTTCGTTGCAGTCAGACCGTCTGACGTCCTTTCTCCTGCTCAAACCTCTTGTTTTCCAGTCTCCTGCTGATATTGCAGACTTGAAGCCACCACGTCCAGCTTGGGCGGTACACAAATCCAGGTGCGAGTATACGAAAGGCACAGTATCCGAGACATGTCGTCTTTTCGGGCCTGTACCAAGCGGCTTGGCGTCCATCAGCGGCGAACCCTGACGCCTGCCACGCCTTGCACCCTGAAGAGTGCACTTCCCAGGTCTTGCTGTGAGGCTACTACATAAAACAACATCATCACAAATACCTTAGGCACCCGGAAGAATAGCTCAGACCTCGACAAGCCAGACGACTTCATTGTATACGGTGTCGCTGAGCGCAAAGATAAGACCGGATTGTCTTTTGTCACCCTCCCTACACCGACCCCTCCAACCACACTTCTTACCAACACCGCCCTCTTGACGAACGTCCTCCGCCGATCGCAACCTTCGACACCCGAACCGACCGTTACGCACACAAGCGACTTCTCCGGACCGGCAGTACTTGTGACCTGGGAAGAAAGAGCCGCTGCGGAATTACTCAATACACCTGTTGCTTCGTGAGAGATTAAAGATCTCTCGGACTCATATTCGACAAGATGGCCGGCAGTCGGAATTATGACTTTCTTGTAAGTCTTTCGCCTTGGAGTTGTGATATTCGGTTGAGGGCCTGGCACCTTACGGATGGGGCAGGAGAAAGCGATTCGAGAAGACGATCAGGAGGAATACGAGAGCTCTGACGATGAGCGTGGACTATACATGAGCGCACGAGCATCACACGGCGAAGATTCGGGTACACAATCCGCAGGACAGCCCGCTGACCACCACGTCTCCACTACAGATCAAACTCCTCCTCATCGGCGACTCCGGAGTAGGCAAATCCTGCTGCCTGCTGCGCTTCAGCGAAGACTCCTTCACTCCGTCCTTCATCACCACCATCGGCATCGACTTCAAAATCCGCACCATCGAACTCGACGGCAAGCGCGTAAAGTTGCAGATTTGGGATACCGCAGGTCAAGAGCGTTTCCGCACCATTACAACAGCATACTACCGCGGTGCGATGGGTATCCTACTGGTATATGATGTGACGGACGAGAGGAGCTTCAACAGTATGTCGAGATCTCATGTAAAGTGCCGAGTGAGCAACACAGCTGACTGAGGTGCGCCAACAGACATCCGAACCTGGTTCTCCAACGTCGAGCAACACGCCACAGAAGGCGTTAACAAAATACTCATCGGCAACAAATGCGACTGGGAAGAGAAGCGCGCCGTCTCCACAGAGCAAGGCCAAGCGCTCGCTGACGAACTCGGAATTCCTTTCATGGAGGTGTCCGCCAAGTCAAACATCAACGTCGAGAAGGCGTTTTTCAGCCTGGCGGGCGATATCAAGAAGAGGATTGTGGACACACAGGCGCCGCAAGGACAGCAGCAACAGGGTGGTGTGCAAGTTGGACAGGGACAGGGTATTGCGGGAGGACTTGGAAAGAACTGCTGTTAAGTGATCGGCGGACGCGACATGGGAATGGCCGTGGGAGAAGTTTTGAGGTGAGGAGCTCTCATCTGGACAAGGCAGTGGACAGAGGTATGGCCGTGTGCTCTCGACTGCACGAGACGCCGGCCCGGGCATGAGGGTTCTAATTTTACATGAGAAACGTATGGCTCTCCTTTTTAGGCTTCGACTTTTGATTCCTGGTTGGACGCGTGCGTCATCCGCTTGCCTTCGTCGCTTTTGGGAGGCGCAATACCTGCCTTAATCCGTTTCGAAAATGGTGTTCTATGAAGGCACGATGCGGGCTGCTGAGGGACAACGGCGATAACGTGGCGATACCGCTCTCCGAATTTCCTGGGAATTTGTGAGGTCTCGTAACGGAGCTTTTGCCGGATCTGCCAACGTAAGTACCTCCTTAGTCCTGCGCAGATGGCATCGCATGTGTCTTCGTCATTCTTCATGACAGCCGTTCACCACTATTCAGGACTCCCTAACAGAGCTCTAATCAGTACATCCTCGGCTCTGCCCTCTCACAAAACCTCCACAATCTGCTCCTCCTCATCCTCCTCGACCTCCGTCACCTTCTCCCCATCCGCCAAAGCCTTCATCCCACTCGGCATCGTCGGGGCCTCATACCCTTCATCGCCCTCCTCGCCTCTCATCAACACCTGCACTAACCGATCACATCCCTCCCTCACCCCTTCGTCCTCAACCTGCTCGTGCAAGGCTCTGATTACAGCATACACCCCTTTCCCTCTTAAATCTTTCCTCCCCTCCACCGTTGTCGTTAACAATAGCAATGTCTCGAGATGGATGATAATAATGTCGTCCTGTCCCTCGCGTTCTTTGTCGGGAGGTAGGAGTTGGCACGCTTCTGGCAGCGCGTCTGTGTCTTCATCGGAGTACTCTTCTGAGCCCATTAGGGGCAAGAGGATGTAAGGGAGGAGATCTAAACCGCCGTCGTCGGAGGGTGAGAGGAGGATTGGGTGAGAGGGGATGTCGAAGCAGATGTTTTTGATCGTGGAGGCGACGCCGCGCCGGCGGATGGGGGAGGTGGGGTGGGTTGTGAAGACGGTTAGTTTGGAGAGGGGGAGGACTTGTTCGGATGAGTCCTGTGATGTTGTTGTTGACGAGGAGGAGATTGTGGCCGGTGCGCCGGATTCGGAGCGAGGGGTCAAGAAGTGTTTCCGTCCGGACTCGTGCTTGGCCATGTCGGCGAAGAGGTAGGAGAGGTAGTCGTATGTGGCGTTGGGGTTGTAGGAGTTGCTTGCGCCTTTGACGAAGCAGTCGAGGAGTTGGTCGATTGCTAGAGCGGATGTGGACAAAGGTTTCGGGATCGGGCGAGAGAGAGTGAGAAGGGAGGGAATCTTGTCCGACTTGGAGAAGTTGGCTAGGAGCATGCATTGGAGATCGGCATGGGGTTCTTTGGCGTCCGATATTCGTCTGAGGAGAGCTTCCATGAAGGCATCATCGGATATGAGAGCTTCGACCACGGCGATGTCTTCGGATATGTTGATGAGGATTGTTAGGGCGTTTTTGGCGATGGGTGGGTAGTCCTTGATGAGAAGTTTGAGGTCTTTGATGGGTTCTGAGTCGTTGTATTTGAAGAGAGAGGGTTGGGCTGTTGAGTATCCGACCAGGTTCTCGGCAGCTTTGGCGTGTTGTTGTTAGTATATCGATATGGCAATTTTGTGATATCCTTTCTGGCCATACCGATCTGTCGGATTTCAGTGTTTCCATGATGGAGGAACTCGACGAGCTGAGAATTGTGTTAGATGTGATCTGACCGATGCTACAGATCATACGTACCTCTTCAAGTTCAGTGGGCATTTCGAATCGTGTTGTGCAGAAGAATATTCTGCATAAAATCGACTGTGAAGTCGTGGATTTATCTTTTTTTCCAGCCTTGCACAAGCCGACGCCGATCCTCTCGAAAGCTAGTTCTACATATGCCAAGACATAGACTCGGAGGACCTATCGACGGAGTACCGATTGTTACGCTCTTGTTCTACCTACACGACATATCTCCGACCTCGTGGTCTTGCCAGTATTCTTCAGCTTACTTCTGTCGGCACAAGCAGTACCTCAGCAAACGTAACCTCCGACACCCAACAATGCGACACAACCAGGCGCATCTCGACACGCGCAGGACAGCTTGGTCGCAACCATGTCCATGTTCCGAAACATCGGAAAGAACTTCAATCTCGACTTTCTGGACAACAAGATAGCAGAGGAGCAGGAGAAGCAGAAGCAGTCGCAGCAAGGTGGATCACAGTCCGGATCGGGTAGAGGTGGACTTCGAAGAAATGGCAGCAATGCGGGCGGACGAGGAGGGAGCAGCAGTACTCGACGGAATGGGAGCAAGTGGAGAGTTGCTGAGGGCAAAGATGGACAACCAGCGACGAAAGGGCCAGATCCGGACGATTTTGTGATTGGTGACGATGCGTCCGATTTGAGCATCAGTCGAACAGCCACGCCGCCAGTACCCGCAGCGGAAGGATGGAGTGCAGAGAAGAAGGCCGAGGAAAGCGAAAAGGTTGATACAGACAACGGCAAGGGCAAGCAGAAGGCGACCACCACCAACGAGGACACCCTGCCACTTGAAGTCACACAGAAGCTGGCCCGGCTGGAATCACTCACCTCCCGCTATCAAGGTATGTACCAAAAGAAACCTCTCCATCGTGATTGGCATCTTTTGTTTTACTCACAGAACTCGACGTGTGTAGATCTCCTAAGAAATTATCGTACCGCCCACGCTCATGTCGCCGCGATCGAACCCTTCGAGGCTGCTTTGCGCGATCACACGCCGTTGACCACCATTGCAGACCCTGGCGCGCTCGTGGAGTTTCTCAATCAACGCAGTCTTCAGAGCGACATGGTCAAGGAAGAGCTGAAGCGAGTGTCTCTGGAGAATCGAGATGTGGTCAAAGAGCGGGATGAGTTGAAGCTTAAGCTGGACGAGGCGGAAAAGAAGGTCAAGGCTGCATACGACGAAGCTGCTGGGCTGAAGAAGGATGCCGAGGCCAAGCCGCCACCGCCTCCCAAGGACGAGACTGCGAACGATGAGTTCTTCTCATACGAGGCGGAGGTGTCACGAGGCGAGGCAGACTACAAGGAGCAGCAAACCAAGATCGATGGACTCAGAGCCGAGCTGGCTGAGCAGACGGACAAGGTCCAGAAATTGACTGCGGAGAACTCAACGCTGGCGGAAGATCTTAAGAACACTCGTCTCGAGCTTGATGCAACCGCAAACAAGATCACGTCAAAGGATGACCGCATCGCGGAGGTTGAGGAACAGCTGCAAATACATGAAGTCATGATCGAAGAAACTCTGAAGAGATTCGAGAATACCGCCGCGGTCACTGCATCTGAACCAGCCGAAGACCAGGAAGCTACTGCTCTCCTCGCTAAGACCGAAGGCGAGGTCATCAAGCTACAGGAGCGCCTCAAGGAGTATCACGCCCGTCTCGATGCCAGTAACAAGGAGCTGCAAGAAAAAGCCGCCGCTGCCGAAGAAAACCTCAAGAATTACCAGGATGAGCATGCTGCGAACCTCAAGAATGGCACGTACGCCGATCGTGAGGACAAGAAATTTGAAGTGCTGCAGAAAGTCGTGACGACGCTTAAGGAGCAGCTCAAGACCGCGGATGCTGAGAAGAAAATCGTCGAGGTCGAAGTCAGAGATCTGCGGTTCGCGCTGCAGAAGATGGAGAAGGAGGCCGACACATCTGCTGCGGCGAACGCTACTCTGCGGAAAGAAATCGCTGGATCAAAAGGCTCGCAAGACAAGCTCAAGACCATCTCCGCCGAGTATGAGAAGCTGAAGAAAGGTGCAAAGACTCAAGGCGCTAGTCTCGCCAGTCTCCAACGGAAGCTCACGGGTTATGAACTCGAGATTGATGGTCTCAGAAAGAGGCTTCTCGATGCTGAAAGTGAGCGAGACGATGCACAGCGATTGGTCGAGACGAAGAAGGGTCATGAGGCTGCGGTTGCAAGCTTGCGCAGTCAGCTTAAGCGTGCTGAAGGCGACAGGGACGCTGCGTACCAGATGATCATCGATTGCGGAAAGTGCAACACGCCCGACAAGGAGAAGAAGATGGAGTTGACCGTACCCAAGAATGGCACGAGTGGTGGCGCCAGTACGCCGTCATCTCCGTCTCGACGGGGCTCCGAGGCCACTGCTGCAAGCACGCAGCCCACCGATGCCGGTAGCGAGGCAGCGACGCCCGACGAGCAGGCAAATTCTGTGGACGGTAAGAAGAAGCCGAAGAATAAGAAGAAACCTAAGAAGAAGAAGCCGGCGACGGAAGAGTCCGCAACTGGCACCTCTGAGACTCCGGCCACTCCTCCCCCCACAGTCGATGAATTACTGCGCAGTCCAGACAACAAACCACCCGCTGTTATGTTGAAGAACAGCTTCGGCGACAACCCGATGGTACCGCTGCTGGCCAAATTCGTGGAAACGATCAAGGAGCGAGCCGAAATGACAATCAGCGACAATCAAGAACTGCTCTCTCATCACGAGGACATCATTGAGACATTGAGGCAGACGGTCCAGGACGATAAGATCATCCTTCGCGCGAAGCTGGATGAGATCGAGGCACTTAAGGAGAGCATGGCTAAGAACTCCGCTTCATCAGAGGATGCTACCGAGAAAGACCAGAAGGTCGAAGATCTGCAGCAAGAGATCGCGAAGTTGGAGGAGACGATCTCGGAGAAGGATGTCGAGGTTGAGAAGCTGAACGAGCGTCTTGAGGGAGAGGCCAAGCTGAGAGAGACTATCGATGGTCTAGAAGAGGAGATTGAGACGTTGAAGGAGAGCATGCTGGAGCACGGGTCGACAGCTACCGATGCGAAGCACGAAGTCACGGAGCTGAAGGAACGTCGTGATAGGCTGCAGCGGGAGTTTGACGAGCTGCAAAAAGAGAGTGATGCGGACCGAAAGAAGCTGAAGGAGGCTGAGGCCAAGAACAAGACGCTCACGGAGCAACACTCATCCCTGAAGGCGTCGATTGTAGAGTTGAAGAAATCTGCGGGCGACGCTTCATCGGAGAAGGTAGCGAGTCTTGAGCGCGAGATAGACAACTTGCGGTCTGCCAAAGAGGCTGCTGAGAAGGAAGTCGAAGCACTGAAGAAACAGAGCACAGCCAGCGGCACCGAGAAGGATGCCAAGCTTGCGGAGCTGTCCAAATCCCTCGAGACTGCGAAATCGAAAGCTACGTCGTTGGAAAAGGAACTGGCAGCGGCGAATCAGCTCGCGCAGACCCGCTACAAGGACCTCACCGAGATCAAAGAAGCCTACAACAAGCTCCAACCCGACCTCAAACGCCTTCGGGAAGAATCCGCCGAGCTCAAGACCGTCAAAGCCGACCTTGAAAAGTCCACGACCACTCTTAAACGGCTCGAAGCGAAAGAGAAAGACCTCCGCTCCGAAATCTCCGAGTACAAAGCCCAAGCCGCAGCCAAAGCCTCCGAAGCCGCGACTCTGAGCGAGAAATCGCAAAAACACGAGCAACGCGCCGCTGCGCTCGAGGAGTCCTACGAAACCGCCCGCAAAGAACAGGAGAAACACCAGTCCAACCTCGCGGAAGCGCAAGAAGCGCGCGACAAGCTCCGCAATGAAGTCTCGACTCTCACCTCCGATCTCAAGTCTTCCAAGTCCTCCATCACAGAGCTGAAGATCCAGGTGCGGGAACTCAACGACGAGCTGTCGTCTCTCAAGGATGAGCTGAATGTCAAGTCCACCCAGACGGCGTCCGCGCAGAGTCTGATGGACAGCATGCAAGACCAGACCCGTGAACTCGCCACGCAAATGAAGGAGATCAAAGATCGCAACGAGAGTTTGGAAGAGGAACTCGGTGACGCGCATCGGAGCCTCGCGGAACGGGGACGGGAAGCGGAGACGTTGAGACGCATCGTTAAGGACGTTGAGGGGAGGTCTGAGGTTAGGGTCAGGGAGATGAGGGAACGGTTGGATACCGCTATCGAAGAGCGGGAGAGGGCGGAGGAAGAGATTGGTGTAGTGAGCAAGAGGAAAGGGAGAGAAGTGGAAGAGTTGAGGAATAAAGTCCGCGAACTCGAACGGGAGGGGGAGAGTCTTCGAGATGCACGGCAAGTGTGTGAGAGGAGGGAGGCGGAGATCCAGCGAAGGAACGAGGAGGCCGAACGAGCTGCTCTTGCCGCGAAGAACGAGCTCGCGGAGACTTCGGCTGCTATGACCACACTACGGGAAGCGCTCGATGAAACCGAACGGAGAGTCGCCGAGCTGGAAAAGAGTCGCGTCGAACTGAGAAAGGAAGTCGAGGATCGAGAGAGACGGGCTGAGAAATTGACCAAGTCGAGTAAAGCTCTGTCGGAAGAACTCCGCGCTTTACAAGCTGCCACCTCCGCGAGCAAGACCCGCACAGCAGCGGCGGGAAGTCCGAGTCTGCAGTCATCTCGCTCGTCACTCGAGTCCACTGCGCGGGTCATGTCGCCCAGACCGGGTAGCAGTGGAGGAGGAAGCGCGGCGCCGGTAGACTATGTCTATCTGAAGAATGTGCTGCTGCAGTTCATGGAGCAGAAGGAGAAGAAACATCAGATGCAGCTTGTGCCCGTGTTGGGCATGTTGTTGCATATGGATCGGGCGGAGGAGCAGAAGTGGATGGCGGTTGTGTCGGCTGGGTCGGGGAAGTGAGAGGGCATTTGTGATGGTGGTGTAAGATCCGATCATTACGGATGAGGAGGGTGGAATGTATACTTATCGTTTTTGGATGACACGATCATTGGATATGGTGCACTCGAAGAGGATGATGCATCATCGCTATGGACAGAACATAATGCAATGGACATTAATGCTATCATTACATGTTTCTGCTCCGTTTATCTGGCATCATGAATGCAGCTTGCAGCTGCTGATGCGTCGTTCCGTGTACTGTTCAATATGCCACGCAGAGCGGAGAGCACAAAAACCCATCACCAGCGCAGTAATTCGTTGCAGTCGAGCTGCATCGACACGTCAATGCTCTGGCTCATTCACTTCCTTCACGACTCTCCAGCCGCCTTGCTTGACCCTCGCGCCGCTGCACCCAATTCGCCATCTCACGACAGTTCGCTCAGCACCACTACACGTCAATCATCCCCCAACACCGCCTCCGCCGCGCCCATAGCGGTACTCTCCGCCTGCTCCTCCGCCTTTCTACGGCGATATTCGTCCAGATACGCCTGCGCAGCGTTGCCTTCGATGGCAGTGAAGTTACCCGTGGCGCTCTTCTTTCTCCTTCCTGTGCTGTTCGCGGAAGCGGAGCCGAGGGTTGGAAAGGATGAGGATGAGGATATGTCGATGGAGGATTGGCGGGAGGATGTCGAGACGGAGTGAGAGGTGGACGGAGGGACGGTACCGGCGGGAGTAGGCGGAGCGCGCGGAAGAGAATTGATCGGTCTGCTGGTGGAATTGGAGTCGGCATTGTGTGCTGTAGGCAGTTGGGCTGCAGGCATCGATCCGGTCAGCGTCGTCGCCTTTGATGCTGACGCTTCAGCCACCTCGGGCTCGTCCTCGACAAGCTTGGCAAACAGTGGACCTTCGTTGGCGGGGTGTCCATTGCCGATGGACTGGAGAATGCGATACGCACGACGAAACTCGTCTCGAATCGCGACGATACCGTTGTGAGTGACGGTGCGTGCGACGTTGTGGGCCAACTCGAACGGGTCTTCGATACAGAACAGATAGCGATGTTGGATCTTCTTGCCCTCACCCTCTTCGGTCTGTGCTTTGACCCAGCCCTTGGCGTCCTTCGTGATGATACCGCCCTCCGTGCGAAGGGAGAGAACTTGTTGTGTCCAGCGAAATTGCGGACCTGAGCCCATTGACGAGTAATATTGGAAGAAGTCCGCGAGGAGGGAGCCGAGAGAATCACGGTTTGAGGACATCTGACCTTTGCGAACTGCGTTCTGGATCTCTTCTTCGCTGCGCCAGAAATCGACTGTCCAGCCATCCACTTCAGTCCTGGTGACGCTAGACGGAGTGCAACCTTGTGGCCGCCACGACATCTGCAAGTTTGGCAGAACTGCCGGCCGCACAACGTTCATCAGGTAATGCAGTACCATAAGAACGTAGCCGTAGCTGGAAAGGGTGCCAGAGTATGACGAGTTGATCTTGCGCTGCTTGGCCCAGGACTTCACGAAGAGTACCATCGGCCGTACACGTGGATCGCACATCGAGTAGCAACGGAGCATCTGCGTGTTGTGAAGTCCGAGCGGGTTGAAGAAATTGACATCGCATTGTATACCAACGCCTTCATTGGGGAAGTCAAGTGGGCCAGGCTTTTTCTCTCTTAGCCAAGTTTTGGGTTGATCGCGCTTTGATTTCTGGACTTGCTGTGATTTGAGTGCATCTGCATCTGCAGGCTCCTGTGGTGTCGCCGGAGCAGTTGGGGCATCGTCCGAGACCTTTTTCGTAATAGTTGTGACCGCACCCTCTCGCGTCATCGTTGATGTGGGAGTGTCAATTTTTTCTGGATGCGCACCGTTCGTGACAGCGGTCTCGCTTCCGATGACTTGTTCCTCTGGATACAGATGAGGGTACTTCTGCTCGTCGGGCAGCACATTCCATTTCTCCCGCTCTTCGCGGAGCTTGCCCAAGAAGTCGTCGGCCGGCGATTGACAGACTTTGATAATTGGTACTCGAGTACGAGTCAGCAGACGCGCACCAAACCCAGACTCGAGGAGCTTCTTTTCGAGTGTTCGAGGTAGATCGTGCTCCAGCAGTGAGAAGCAGCTAGCCATTGCATTCGCATCCTGCACAACAATCACCAGATCCATATCGGACCCTGCACTCGCGAAGCCGGACTGAAAGCTACCAAAGCACTCAAGGGAGACTGCTGGCAGAGAAGGATTTTCCTGGCATATTTGGCGACAGACTTTCTGGAGGTCGGCACGAAACGACTCCTTGGCGCTCTTCTCAGCTTCGGGCATGTCTACTTTGGAGATCTCCACCGCTGCGAGTTGCTCGAGATGGTCAACCTGTCTCTGGCGAGCTTGCGCGATCCCTTGGCGTGTGTACGGATGCGCGTGTCCCTGTGGTTGAGTGCGGGCGTTTGGATCAAACAAATTGCGAGCACCCTGCTGTGGTCGCGCGGGATGCTGGGTTGGCGGACCTCTCTGGAAAGCATTCGGATCGAGCGGAAGCTGCTGATATCGCTGCTGTTGCTGACGCGGTGGGCCATTGCCACGCCCGACCCCATGGTGACCGTACTGGGCTTGTCGGGCCGGGGGCATGGCCCGAGGAGCTGGAGCTTGCGCATATGCTGTTGGTCCGGCATGGTTGCCATTTTGTCGAGGCCCCATTTGGCGCACACCGGGAGGAGGTAAATGCGCAGGTGCCGCAAATGTAGGGCTCATCGTGTTGGGGAGAGCGAAGCCTTGATTGTGTGGTGATGAAGTGCCTATTCCATTGATGGATGTTTGCTGTCGATGTACATTCGTTGTTGATGCTTGTGGCAATCGTACCGTCGGACGATTGCTTGTTGTGTCATCCGGTACAGAATCGTTCAATAAGACCATCCGTCTGATGCGGTCTTCCAATGAGTCGTCCATCGTGATGGTCGTTGGTGAAGTGGGACGATCACAAACAGAAGGAAGTGCTTAGCATCAAGGACGTGGTCGTCGAATTTTCACCTTGCGCTTGATATTGACATCAGGTCTCGTACCACAACGCTCATGTCTGCGCTGTTTGTGTCTCTTTTGCTTGATTGTCGAGTAGATGACATTGATGATGTCTCCATCGAAGTTGCGAATAAAGTTCGCTTGAAGAACCGGTGCGGCAGCGGGCCGTTGCTCCCTCCCAAGACTAGCGTCATATGCCCTCCAACTGCATCTTGCCCTTGCTTGTTGCTGCACGAACACAAAGACAATCTACCGCATGATCCCTTCCTTCTTGTCGCACACCCCCATACAGTCTCCGCGTACGACTCCAAAGTATCGCCTCACTATCCATCGATTTTGCCTCGCTCACGACCTCCTCGACAACACGATCGCTGAGAACGACGACTTCACGACTTCCGCTCGATCATGAGCGCGTCTCCGGCCCAGGCGCCATCAGGGCCCAGCTCAGGAACCCCCAGCGCTGGCGGACCTCCTACAGCTGCCAGACGTACAAAGCCCGCAGTCAGCATCTTCAACACTGGCAGGAAGAAGGTTGTAAGGAAACCTGCAGCTCCGGCGCAACACCCTGGTGGCCAGAAGTCTGGTGCCAATGGATCGGCTCAACAAAACGCACAGGCACAGGGCAATGGAGCCGCGAGTACCTCACATCAGCATGGTGGCAACGCCGACGAGAATGGGACCTACGATGAATACGAGATCACGATCCAACGTTCCTCGCTCGATAAAGGCATCCGCTATCATGCCCTGAAACTTCACAGTCGGACGGACGCGGCAGGCAAGCCATTTTCAGTCAGCCCTTACGACGAGTCACAATTCGTGCGACCCATGCGTTTACATCGCCGCTATGCGCGGGACAAAATGGAGGTTGCGGATCTGTCCGACGCCAATTCCGGTGCGGACGACAAAGAGCGGGAGCAGATGACAGCACGTCGGGCGGAGAGACAAGCCGAGCGTGAGGAAAACCAAAAGCTCATCGCACCGACTGGAGGCGAGGCTAGCAAGCCGGTGAAGAAGAAGGCGCAGAAAAAGGTCGAGGAGGGCCGCGACAACACAGATCCCGTACGAATGAAACGTCAGCAGCTACGTTACGAGGAAGCACGACCTTGGCATCTTGAAGATTTCGAAGGAAAGAATGTATGGGTGGGGAGCTACGAACAAGCGCTGTCAGAGAACAGTATCATGCTGGTTCTGGCAGAAGGTGGGTTCCAAATGGTCCCGGTTGAGAAGTGGTACAAATTCATCCAGACCAACAAAGTGAACGCCATGGATTCCGAGGAGGTTGAGAAGCATATGGCGAAGAAATTCAACATGCCGAGGTGGGCTCTAGGCACGCAATTGGCGAATGAGGTCGCGCGCAAGGAAGCGCGAAGCCAGATGATCCAAGCGCATCGTGCGAAATCTCGCGAGGCCGACGATGATGTGCCAAAACGCGAAGTGGACGACGGAGATTTCCAAGCAGACAAAGATATGCTTGATCTTGATGTTCAGGATGAGTTCCAAGACGACGACGAGGGTATGCTTTTCCAGGGCGAGGATGGCGAGGATGGAGACGATATCGCCAAGCGTATCTACCTTGAAATGCGCGACGCAGGCTTGGGTGGTACTGGCGTGAAGAAGGAAGACGTGGATCCAGTAGAAGAGGAGAGGCGCAGAGAGATGGCTGAGCGCGACGAGATGGTGAAGCACAAGCGTCTGCGTAAGCAGCTTCGCAAGAAGGAGCACCAGAATCAATACGACTCGGACGATTCAAATGCGGACCCTTATGCCAGCTCAAGCGAGTCTGTAGACTCTGATGAAGAGCGTGAGAGGGCGGAAGAGGATGCAAAGAAAGAGGAAGAGGCGAAGAAGGCAGCCGCTCTTCTTGCTGGCGACAAGTCTGGTGCTTCGTCTCGCGGGACCAACACGCCCAGTGGAAGACCAGAGAAGCGCGACATCTCTCGTTTGAGCTCCAAGCGACCAGGTTCGCCCGAGGCATCGGATCTTAGTGGGAACGAATCAAGTCGGAAGCGCGCCAAGGGCATCAATGGTCATGCTGTGTCCAAACTTGCCCCGGGTGGTGGTCGTGCGCTTTCTCGTAAGTCGACGAGCATGTTCACAAGCATATCAATTCTTCATGCTAACATTGTCTCCTAGCTGATGCCGCCAAACACCGACTCGCCCGCTCAGGCAATGCCTCTGGCTCCGACACCGACACCTCTCGCGCTCCGCGCCCGAAACTCAAGCTTCACAACTCTCCTCCCGGCTCACCCACCCGCGGCACGCCAACTGGTTCTCGTGCCGTTAGTCCCTCACGCAGTCCCGCTTCGGCCGCCGCGGCTGAGAAGAAAAACTTCCCTACTTTGGAGGACGTCCGTACTGCGATTCCTGCTGAGGGCATCGAGATCAAGGCTCTGGTCAGCCTGTTCAAGGCGAGGTTGGGCAAGCGAGGTGCAGAGTTCATTACGCTTGTAAAAGCGGCCGGCACACAAGACAAGGCGAGTGGAAGAATCATGAGGAAGGGTGCTTAGAACGCAGACGCTCAGATCAGGGCGCGTGAGGCTGAGAAGAAAGACTTTCCATCGCTGCAGGACATCCATGCTGCAACCTCCGCAGAGGGCATTGACATTTTACTGGCCCTCAACGATTTCGGATCGGGAAGGACGGGCGTATTCTGGAGTCCATGACCATGGCCAAAGCT